>JAXIVD010002028.1:63702-69095 GCA_036785275.1 Cancer borealis | reverse complement strand
GTGTAACGAAGGTTATTTCCATTTCCCCCTTAAAGAGAAGGGACGCGGCGTCGCGGGCCAATGCTGCCAATGGACGCTTAGCGCTATTACTAAACATTACAATCAAAAAGTTTTGATGTAACATAGCTACCTGGTTGATCCTGCCAGTAGTCATATGCTTGTCTCAAAGATTAAGCCATGCATGTCTAAGTACAAGCCGATTTAAGGCGAAACCGCGAATGGCTCATTAAATCAGCTATGATTCATTGGATCTGTACCCACACTTACTTGGATAACTGTGGTAATTCTAGAGCTAATACATGCACCACGTCTCTGACCGCAAGGGAAGAGCGCTTTTATTAGTTCAAAACCGGTCGGACTTCGGTCCGTCACCCCACCGTGTTGAATCTGAATAACTTGTCGCTGAGCGCACGGTCTCCGCACCGGCGCCGCCTCTTTCAAGTGTCTGCCTTATCAGCTTTCGATTGTAGGTTATACGCCTACAATGGCTATAACGGGTAACGGGGAATCAGGGTTCGATTCCGGAGAGGGAGCCTGAGAAACGGCTACCACATCTAAGGAAGGCAGCAGGCACGCAAATTACCCACTCCCGGCACGGGGAGGTAGTGACGAAAAATAACGATGCGAGACTCATCCGAGGCCTCGCAATCGGAATGAGTACACTTTAAATCCTTTAACGAGGATCTATTGGAGGGCAAGTCTGGTGCCAGCAGCCGCGGTAATTCCAGCTCCAATAGCGTATATTAAAGTTGTTGCGGTTAAAAAGCTCGTAGTTGGATTTCAGTTCTGGACTGACGGTTCACCGCCCGGTGCATACTGTCACGCTCCGAACAGCCACAACAGCCCGCTGGCTCGCACGGGGTGCTCTTCATCGAGTGTCCCGCGTGGCCGGCAGAGTTTACTTTGAAAAAATTAGAGTGCTCAAAGCAGGCTACACTGACGGCCTGAATGCCTATGCATGGAATAATGGAATAGGACCTCGGTTCTATTTTGTCGGTTTTCTGAACCCGAGGTAATGACTAATAGGAACAGGCGGGGGCATTCGTATTGCGACGCTAGAGGTGAAATTCTTGGACCGTCGCAAGACGAACTACTGCGAAAGCATTTGCCAAGGATGTTTTCATTAATCAAGAACGAAAGTTAGAGGTTCGAAGGCGATCAGATACCGCCCTAGTTCTAACCATAAACGATGCTGACCAGCGATCCGCCGGCGTTATTCCCATGACCCGGCGGGCAGCTTCCGGGAAACCAAAGTCTTTGGGTTCCGGGGGAAGTATGGTTGCAAAGCTGAAACTTAAAGGAATTGACGGAAGGGCACCACCAGGAGTGGAGCCTGCGGCTTAATTTGACTCAACACGGGGAACCTCACCAGGCCCAGACACCGGAAGGATTGACAGATTGAGAGCTCTTTCTCGATTCGGTGGGTGGTGGTGCATGGCCGTTCTTAGTTGGTGGAGCGATTTGTCTGGTTAATTCCGATAACGAACGAGACTCTGGCCTACTAACTAGTCGACGGATCTCCAGCAATTGGTGTCCAGTTCGCAGCTTCTTCTTAGAGGGATAAGCGGCAATTCTAGCCGCACGAGATTGAGCAATAACAGGTCTGTGATGCCCTTAGATGTTCTGGGCCGCACGCGCGCTACACTGAAGGGATCAACGTGTCCTCCCCCTCCGAGAGGAGCGGGTAACCCGTTGAAATCCTTTCATGATAGGGATTGGGGTTTGCAATTGTCTCCCATGAACGAGGAATTCCCAGTAAGCGCAAGTCATGAGCTTGCGTTGATTACGTCCCTGCCCTTTGTACACACCGCCCGTCGCTACTACCGATTGAATGATTTAGTGAGGCCTTCGGACTGGCGCTCTTGGATGCCGGGCCCTCGGTTCGCCGTTGGGTCTCTCGGCGCCTCGAGCTGACGGAAAGATGTCCAAACTTGATCATTTAGAGGAAGTAAAAGTCGTAACAAGGTTTCCGTAGGTGAACCTGCGGAAGGATCATTAACGTGTTTGCTTGCAGCAACAAAAACCAAAAAATTCGGGTGGCCGGGTACCGACCAAAAAAAAAAAAATTGACCGATGCATCAATTTTTGGCGGCCCGGCCTGAGAACAGGCAAACAGTGCCGCAGCTCAACCCACACTCTTCTCTTCTGTCCATTGTGGACAGAGGTAGACCATTACTCACACCACCGGTACTCCAACCAACCGACGTACGCTAGGTTGGCCGACTTTTATCGGGCAAAGTTTCCGAATGATAGCGGTCACTTAACGTCGTCGGGAGGTGTCACCGGCTGGTAACGAGGTACTTCTCACAAACCTGTGACTATCTATTTAAACCCAGTATACTACGTCTTCCCACTATCGTCTCCCGAGGCAGAGATGGCGGAAGTCTTGAAAGTCGGCAATTGAGACTGACGTAATGACAAAAATCACAACTCTTAACGGTGGATCACTCGGCTCGTGGGTCGATGAAGACCGCAGCAAGCTGCGTGTCGGTATGTGAATCGCAAGAATACCAGATACATCGACAAGTCGAACGCACATTGCGGCGGCGGCACTCTCATGTGCTGCCGTCACTCCTACACGAGGGTCGGATATCAAATCCAATACATCGGCTTTGTTACCACCGGCAGAGTAGTAGTAGTAGTAGTAGTAGTAGCAGCTTTGTCTCTACTCTCTCTCTCTCTCTCTACTGCGTGCGTGGCATTGACCGCCTTGGGGAGGTTCGCCTCTTTGACGAGAGTCAAATTGGCGTTCCCTAAAGATGTGCTGCCAAGCCAAAGTCATATATCTGTGGACTTGGTGGCAAGGACCATGTACAGACATACAACGCTTACGCGCTGTTTTGTTTGTCGCCGTCCATGCCTGTTGCCTCGTTTCCCTCCAAGGAAGGACAGAGGCTCTGTTGCATGCTAAAGTCGCGTATGGGCGTCTTGAAGGCGACCGGGTCGGTTTATACTACTTACACCTCGGTTCGTTAGCTGCAGCACCCATCCTTATCAAACCTTAATGGGAACGGGCGCACACAAACCAAAACTGGAAGCCAGTGACTACTTTATAGTAGTCGCTACTGCTCCAATGTCGACCTCGTGTTAGGGTAGAGTACCCGCCAAATTTAAGCATATTAATAAGCGGAGGAAAAGAAACCAACAGGGATTCCCTTAGTAAGGGCGACTGAACTGGGAAAAGCCCAGCGCATAACCTGGCGTCGTGACCCGGCGCCAGGGGTGTTGCGTTTCGGAGGGTCCGGCACGCAGTCTCTCACCGCCTAAGTTATGCTTGAAAGCGGCCACTACCCATGGAGGGTGACAGGCCCGTGTGGCGGCGCCCGCGAGGGTACACGAGAGATTGTCGGAAAGGGCCTCTCCGTAGAGTCGGGTTGCTTGAAAATGCAGCCCTAAGCAGGTGGTAAACTCCATCTAAGGCTAAATATGACCACGAGACCGATAGCGAACAAGTACCGTGAGGGAAAGTTGAAAAGAACTTTGAAGAGAGAGTTCAAGAGTACGTGAAACCGTTAAGAGCCAAACGGGTGGGACCTCGAAGGTCGAACCGAGGGGATTCAGCTCGTCGGCCAAAGCCGGCTGGACGTTGGGATTCGCTTATGCGACCCAGGAACTCTTGGGCGTGCCCACGTTCAAGCCGGCGCCGGCGGGCGTATTTCCCCTCGTGATGTAGGTCGCCGCGACCCGTTGCTGGGGACGTCTAAGGCCCGGGCGGACTGGTACCCCAACGTCGTGCACTTTTAGTGCCGGCGAAGGGGGAAACCTCCGGTGTCCTGGCTGCCCTGCGACGGTCGTGTAGCAGAGGGGCGCATCCACGCCAATACTTCCTCTCGCGGCGTGCAAAAGGTCGGTGACCCACCCGACCCGTCTTGAAACACGGACCAAGGAGTCTAACATGTGTGCGAGTCATTGGGCGCACTAAACCCAAAGGCGCAATGAAAGTGAAAGGGGGGTGTCCCGGCTTCGGTCGGTGGCGCCCTCCGGGGCCGATCCCTGACCGGCCGATGCCGCCGGGTCTCCCATACCAAAGCGAGGTCATTCCAAAAGAGGTGCGCGGGGTGAGTCCCTCTCCCCTGTTGTCTACCTCTGGCTTCGTGGGTTGCCCGGCGCGCTCGGTGGTCCGAGCATGCTCGCCTGTACGCAGGGGGGCGCAGGCCCGGGACTTGCCATACGACGCCGTCGCGCGAATCTGTTGTTGGCCTCATCGGCTCTGCTTGGGCTCTCGGTTGGTGTGCCGCGTGTCTTTGGGCGGGCTTTGGGCGGGGGCTTCACGGCTTCTTCCTGGGTTCGTCCGGCGCGGTTACGCCTTCTGATCCTGCTCTGTCCGGAGTGGCCTAGCGCGTGTGCTGTCGGCAAGTACCATGAGCAGACATGTTGGGACCCGAAAGATGGTGAACTATGCCTGGCCAGGATGAAGCCAGAGGAAACTCTGGTGGAGGTCCGTAGCAATTCTGACGTGCAAATCGATTGTCAGAGCTGGGTATAGGGGCGAAAGACTAATCGAACCATCTAGTAGCTGGTTCCCTCCGAAGTTTCCCTCAGGATAGCTGGTACTCGCGGAAACAAAGGAGTTTCATCCGGTAAAGCGAATGATTAGAGGTCTTGGGGACGAAACGTCCTCAACCTATTCTCAAACTTTAAATGGGTGAGATGCCGAGCTTGCTTGAATGCTGAAGCTTCGGCGACTAATCCGAGTATCTAGTGGGCCATTTTTGGTAAGCAGAACTGGCGCTGTGGGATGAACCAAACGTCGAGTTAAGGGGCCTAAACGAATGCTCATCTAGACCCCATCGAAAGGCGTTGGTTGCTATAGACAGCAGGACGGTGGCCATGGAAGTTGGAATCCGCTAAGGAGTGTGTAACAACTCACCTGCCGAAGCAACTAGCCCTTAAAATGGTATGGCGCTCAAGCATTCTCCCGATACTCGACCGCCGGTGGCACTAAAGGCCAAGCTTCCCTCTTAGCGGGGGGAGGCCCAGGTCTCCAAGCCCCGGCGAGTAGGAGGGTCGCAGGGGTGAGCGCTGAAGGGATCCGGCGTGAGCCGGCCTGGAGCCGCCCCTGGTGCAGATCTTGGTGGTAGTAGCAAATAGTCGAGAGAGACTTCCCTTGAAGGCCGATGTGGAGAAGGGTTCCATGTGAACATCAGTTGGACATGGGTTAGTCGCTCCTAAGCCCAAGGCTAAAGCCTTATCCCACGCTAGAGGCAACGGCCAAGCGAGTCGCGGAGAGTTGAATGGAGGGAGAGAGGCTGCTGCTATGCTATGCTAGTAGTAGTCTTCTCGATCTCGTTCGCTCTCTGCAAACAACAACAAAATGAGAGATTTTTCTCAGTTGCCAGTTGGGAGTTAGTGGCGAAAGGGAATACGGTACTTATTCCGTAACCAGGCCTGGA
>JAXIVD010002028.1:51202-58702 GCA_036785275.1 Cancer borealis | reverse complement strand
TCTGTCTCTTTCTCTCTCTCTCTGTGTCTATCTCTGTCTCTTTCTCTCTCTCTTTCTCTCCCTGTCTCTGTCTCTTTCTCTCTCTCTTTCTCTGTCTCTTTCTCTCTCTGTGTCTGTCTCTTTCTCTCTCTGTGTCTATCTCTGTCTCTTTCTCTCCCTGTCTCTTTCTCTCCCTGTCTCTTTCTCTCTCTGTGTCTATCTCTGTCTCTTTCTCTCCCTGTCTCTTTCTCTCTCTGTCTCTTTCTCTCCCTGTCTCTTTCTCTCTCTGTGTCTATCTCTGTCTCTTTCTCTCCCTGTCTCTTTCTCTCTCTGTGTCTATCTCTGTCTCTTTCTCTCCCTGTCTCTCTCTCTTTCTCTGTCTCTTTCTCTCTCTGTGTCTGTCTCTTTCTCTCTCTGTGTCTATCTCTGTCTCTCTCTGTGTCTATCTCTGTCTCTTTCTCTCCCTGTCTCTTTCTCTCTCTGTGTCTATCTCTGTCTCTTTCTCTCTCTGTCTCTTTCTCTTTCTCTCTCTCTGTCTCTTTCTCTTTCTCTTTCTCTCTCTGTCTCTTTCTCTCTCTGTGTCTGTCTCTGTCTCTTTCTCTCTCTGTGTCTGTCTCTTTCTCTCTCTCTGTCTCTTTCTCTTTCTCTCTCTGTCTCTTTCTCTCTCTGTCTCTTTCTCTCTCTGTGTCTGTCTCTTTCTCTTTCTTTCTGTCTCTTTCTCTCACTGTGTCTGTCTCTTTCTCTGTCTCTTTCTTTCTCTGTCTCTTTCTCTCTCTGTCTCTTTCTCTCTCTGTGTCTGTCTCTTTCTCTTTCTTTCTGTCTCTTTCTCTCACTGTGTCTGTCTCTTTCTCTTTCTTTCTGTCTCTTTCTCTCACTGTGTCTGTCTCTTTCTCTGTCTCTGTCTCTTTCTCTCTCTGTCTCTTTCTCTCTCTGTGTCTGTTTCTTTCTCTTTCTTTCTGTCTCTTTCTCTCACTGTGTCTGTCTCTGTCTCTTTCTCTCTCTGTGTCTGTTTCTTTCTCTTTCTTTCTGTCTCTTTCTCTCACTGTGTCTGTCTCTGTCTCTGTCTCTTTCTCTCTCTGTGTTTGTCTCGCGTCGCGCCGCCTCCTCCAATTTTAGTACGGGAAGGACTTACTATCCGTTACAGTTGCTAGAGGTAGGTAACCTTGTTCACTCAGAGCTCTCCCGCAGTCTCAATGCAGCAGGCGGTGAAACATTGTCCCGCGCCGCCTCCTCCAAGTTTAGTACGGGAAGGACTTACTATCCGTTACAGTTGCTAGAGGTAGGTAACCTTGTTCACTCAGAGCTCTCCCGCAGTCTCAATGCAGCAGGCGGTGAAACATTGTCCCGCGCCGCCTCCTCCAAGTTTAGTACGGTAAGGACTTACTATCCGTTACAGTTGCTAGAGGTTAGGTAACCTTGTTCACTCAGAGCCTCTCCCGCAGTCTCAATGCAGCAGGCGGTGAAACATTGTCCCGCGCCGCCTCCTCCAAGTTTAGTACGGCAAGGACTTACTATCCGTTACAGTTGCTAGAGGTAAGTAACCTTGTTCACTCAGAGCCTCTCCCGCAGTCTCAATGCAGCAGGCGGTGAAACATTGTCCGGCGCCGCCTCCTCCAAGTTTAGTACGGCAAGGACTTACTATCCGTTACAGTTGCTAGAGGTAGGTAACCTTGTTCAATCAGAGCTCTCCCGCAGTCTCAATGCAGCAGGCGGTGAAACATTGTCCCGCGCCGCCTCCTCCAAGTTTAGTACGGCAAGGACTTACTATCCGTTACAGTTGCTAGAGGTTAGGTAACCTTGTTCACTCAGAGCCTCTCCCGCAGTCTCAATGCAGCAGGCGGTGAAACATTGTCCCGCGCCGCCTCCTTCCAAGTTTAGTACGGCAAGGACTTACTATCCGTTACAGTTGCTAGAGGTAGGTAACCTTGTTCACTCAGAGCTCTCCCGCAGTCTCAATGCAGCAGGCGGTGAAACATTGTCCGGCGCCGCCTCCTCCAAGTTTAGTACGGGAAGGACTTACTATCCGTTACAGTTGCTAGAGGTAGGTAACCTTGTTCACTCAGAGCTCTCCCGCAGTCTCAATGCAGCAGGCGGTGAAACATTGTCCCGCGCCGCCTCCTCCAAGTTTAGTACGGTAAGGACTTACTATCCGTTACAGTTGCTAGAGGTTAGGTAACCTTGTTCACTCAGAGCCTCTCCCGCAGTCTCAATGCAGCAGGCGGTGAAACATTGTCCCGCGCCGCCTCCTCCAAGTTTAGTACGGCAAGGACTTACTATCCGTTACAGTTGCTAGAGGTAGGTAACCTTGTTCACTCAGAGCTCTCCCGCAGTCTCAATGCAGCAGGCGGTGAAACATTGTCCCGCGCCGTCTCCTCCAAGTTTAGTACGGGAAGGACTTACTATCCGTTACAGTTGCTAGAGGTAGGTAACCTTGTTCACTCAGAGCCTCTCCCGCAGTTATAGTGCGAGATGGTATCTCCATACATTGCTTAACGGCTAGTTACCACCTTGACGGAAGAAAACTGCGGGAGAGGCGAGCCTTGTCGCTAAGAGACTCACAATCTGGCCGTGATTAGAAATGTTGTAGTCTTACCAAATATTACCAGACTACCAGATATCACTAAGAAAAACTGAGTATACCATCGTCTTCGTCATACAATGATGCACATGATGAAATAAAAAAAATAACATTAAAACGACATTTGCTACAAAATAATTGAAGGAAAAAAAAATAGCGCATAAAGAATTTTTTCAAATGTTCTCCTTCAACTCGCTGTTTCTCACATTTATTAAGCTCGTATTGTATTTTCAAATCCAGGTTCATAATCTGCACTCATTGACGATCAGTATGATGTACCATAACAACTGATATAAAATATTGTAGTTGGTTAAAAAGGCAGATAAAAAAATACTGTCAAATCTACAAGAAAACCGTCCAAGGCGGGTTTTCAAGGATTCGAATTTAACGACCATTTAAACCACTCATTATTTTTTCCACCACCATGTGTTACATACCGTAGCCATCAGCAAGCCTTCCACTACTCGAAGCAATAATTGGAAATTCAATGTAAGCTAATATAACCGAGTTACGAAGTGGTGAAGCACAACATGTCAAAACATTTCTTTATGCGCTATTTCATTCTACCTCGATTATATTCTAATAGATAAAGAAATAAAGCTGTCAATTGTAGCTCATCATATGCACCATTCTATCACCTACACGATGGTTGTTTTCATTTTTCTAACCGACGTCTGACACTTCCGTAATAACCGATAATATTGCAACATTGTTCAACTCCATCCTCACGTCGACCCCAACCCTCACTCTCCCGGTCTTACACACCGGGAACACCTCTCACACGCCTTAACTAACACAGCGCCTCACACACACACACACACACACACACACACACACACACACAAAAAGATATATATATTTAAATCAATTCAACAAATAGAACATAGAAATCGATTCAGTTACTACTACTAACCCTCCCGATATGTAAGAGCGGGAACACCTCTCACACGCCTTATTAACTAACTAACACACAGCAGCGTCACACACACAAATACATAGAGAAGACATTAAACAAAACACACAAATTCAATCACGCACTAGTAACAACACAACAACACGGTCTTTTTATAAGTCCAAATAGGAACATGTGTGGCTTGTGGACAAACAAAAACGCTAAACAGATGCATATCCGAAGGGTGGTTTTAAAAAAAGTACGGAATTCGATAAAGAATTCCATTTTTTTATCTCCACGGATACGCAAATGTGGCGGCAAACATTATACCTCTTGTATACAGCAGAAAAAAACAATTAACATACTGTAAAGCTTGATACTACTACGTTTACCTTGTACAAACAATGTCCCGGGCTCGCAACAGAGGAGGCAGTCGGGGTGCGAGAAACTTATCGTGGCTCTACCGCTCTCAGTCGCCGCCCGGCGCTGCCAACGGGGGAGAAACCAGTCACGAGAAACAATGGAGTGTGTGTATAGTGAGCCTCCTATATCTCCCGCGCTGCCAACCTGGAGACAGCAAGGAGTGACGAGAGAGAGTGTATAGCGAGCCGCCTCGCTCTCCCGCGCTGCCAACGTGGGGACAGCAAGGAGTGACGAGAGTGGGTGTATAACGAGCCGCCTCGCTCTCCCGCGCTGCCAACGTGGAGACAGCAAGGAGTGACGAGAGAGAGTGTATAGTGAGCCGCCCCGCTCTCCCGCGCTGCCAACGTGGAGACAGCAAGGAGTGACGAGAGAGAGGGTATAGCGAGCCGTCCCGCTCTCCCGCGCTGCCAACGTGGAGATGGCAAGGAGTGACGAGAGAGAGTGTATAGTGAGCCGTCCCGCTCTCCCGCGCTGCCAACGTGGAGATGGCAAGGAGTGACGAGAGAGAGTGTATAGTGAGCCGTCCCGCTCTCCCGCGCTGCCAACGTGGAGACGGCAAGGAGTGACGAGAGAGAGTGTATAGTGAGCCGTCCCGCTCTCCCGCGCTGCCAACGTGGAGACGGCAAGGAGTGACGAGAGAGAGTGTATAGCGAGCCGTCCCGCTCTCCCGCGCTGCCAACGTGGAGACAGCAAGGAGTGACGAGAGAGAGGGTATAGCGAGCCGTCCCGCTCTCCCGCGCTGCCAACGTGGAGATGGCAAGGAGTGACGAGAGAGAGTGTATAGTGAGCCGTCCCGCTCTCCCGCGCTGCCAACGTGGAGATGGCAAGGAGTGACGAGAGAGAGTGTATAGTGAGCCGCCCCGCTCTCCCGCGCTGCCAACGTGGAGACAGCAAGGAGTGACGAGAGAGAGGGTATAGCGAGCCGTCCCGCTCTCCCGCGCTGCCAACGTGGAGATGGCAAGGAGTGACGAGAGAGAGTGTATAGCGAGCCGTCCCGCTCTCCCGCGCTGCCAACGTGGGGACAGCAAGGAGTGACGAGAGGGAATATATAGCGAGCCGCCCCGCTCTCCCGCGCTGGCCAACGTGGAGACAGCAAGGAGTGACGAGAGAGAGTGGAGAAAATGTTTCTCCCGGGCTAGGAAGACGGGACATGCTCGGTAGGCGATGGGTGAGCGCGGGATGGAGTTGCCAGTGAGGAGAATCGGTCTCCCGCGCTACCAGCGCGGGGAGTTGCCGGCGGAGCGGGGCTGGTTTTGGACACGAGAACGGGCCGAGCGGGGCCCAAAGTGGCTTAAAATTTCCAATGTGGAGCGCGGGGCCAACTCGCCCCGCTCTCTTTCATGCTGCACCAAGCTTGGGCGCGGTAAAGGTAGCCGCTACCCCCAGGGAAGACTAACACGAGTTCGACCTGAAAAATATAGTAGGGAGGCGAGGTTGCTGGATCAACCTCAGTGCCGTCCCTCACGCTGAATGCTGCATACGTGCGTCAGACATCAGTCCTAACCACTTGGTTCTCTCTACCTATTACTAAGAAGGTACCGAGGCTATATACTAAGGGTGGCGGTTAGTGATTGAGATGCACTGGTGACGACCATTGGCACATCGAGCGTGTTAACGTGGTGGCGTAAAACACTGCTAGAGAGAGCAAAGGCCACGCACAACTTATATATATTTCTATATATATACGTATACATATGAACCACCCACATATTCTGCGTGCAGACTTTTACGACTGTCTCATGCAACACCCCCTCTCCTTTTGGAAGAGAAGCTCCACGGCATTAGCTGTGGCTCCTCGTGGCGGCGCACATGATGATATGGTGTTAGCTAAAGCGGGGAGCCTTCAATGCAGCGACCCCTCTTACTTTGTGATGGTTACTCCACTACCCGTGCGATAACTCATCCCGTAGGTTAAAGAATCATCACTTTAACCTCTCTACACTGACGCAGCTTCTAACGAACGGTCAGTTGGAACGAAGCACACTTTTGTTTCTTTTCGTGAGCAAAGACGGGTTATAAACGTTTCCCAGCAGCTTACAACTACTACCGACAAACTTGGATGGTGTAACGTACGTTATTTCCATTCCCCCCTTAGAGAGAAGGGACGCTTGAATGGTGTAACGTACGTTATTTCCATATCACCCTTAGAGAGAAGGGACGCTAGAATGGTGTAACGTACGTTATTTCCATTCCCCCCTTAGAGAGAAGGGACACACTTGAATGGTGTAACGAAGGTTATTTCCATTTCCCCCTTAAAGAGAAGGGACGCGGCGTCGCGGGCCAATGCTGCCAATGGACGCTTAGCGCTATTACTAAACATTACAATCAAAAAGTTTTGATGTAACATAGCTACCTGGTTGATCCTGCCAGTAGTCATATGCTTGTCTCAAAGATTAAGCCATGCATGTCTAAGTACAAGCCGATTTAAGGCGAAACCGCGAATGGCTCATTAAATCAGCTATGATTCATTGGATCTGTACCCACACTTACTTGGATAACTGTGGTAATTCTAGAGCTAATACATGCACCACGTCTCTGACCGCAAGGGAAGAGCGCTTTTATTAGTTCAAAACCGGTCGGACTTCGGTCCGTCACCCCACCGTGTTGAATCTGAATAACTTGTCGCTGAGCGCACGGTCTCCGCACCGGCGCCGCCTCTTTCAAGTGTCTGCCTTATCAGCTTTCGATTGTAGGTTATACGCCTACAATGGCTATAACGGGTAACGGGGAATCAGGGTTCGATTCCGGAGAGGGAGCCTGAGAAACGGCTACCACATCTAAGGAAGGCAGCAGGCACGCAAATTACCCACTCCCGGCACGGGGAGGTAGTGACGAAAAATAACGATGCGAGACTCATCCGAGGCCTCGCAATCGGAATGAGTACACTTTAAATCCTTTAACGAGGATCTATTGGAGGGCAAGTCTGGTGCCAGCAGCCGCGGTAATTCCAGCTCCAATAGCGTATATTAAAGTTGTTGCGGTTAAAAAGCTCGTAGTTGGATTTCAGTTCTGGACTGACGGTTCACCGCCCGGTGCATACTGTCACGCTCCGAACAGCCACAACAGCCCGCTGGCTCGCACGGGGTGCTCTTCATCGAGTGTCCCGCGTGGCCGGCAGAGTTTACTTTGAAAAAATTAGAGTGCTCAAAGCAGGCTACACTGACGGCCTGAATGCCTATGCATGGAATAATGGAATAGGACCTCGGTTCTATTTTGTCGGTTTTCTGAACCCGAGGTAATGACTAATAGGAACAGGCGGGGGCATTCGTATTGCGACGCTAGAGGTGAAATTCTTGGACCGTCGCAAGACGAACTACTGCGAAAGCATTTGCCAAGGATGTTTTCATTAATCAAGAACGAAAGTTAGAGGTTCGAAGGCGATCAGATACCGCCCTAGTTCTAACCATAAACGATGCTGACCAGCGATCCGCCGGCGTTATTCCCATGACCCGGCGGGCAGCTTCCGGGAAACCAAAGTCTTTGGGTTCCGGGGGAAGTATGGTTGCAAAGCTGAAACTTAAAGGAATTGACGGAAGGGCACCACCAGGAGTGGAGCCTGCGGCTTAATTTGACTCAACACGGGGAACCTCACCAGGCCCAGACACCGGAAGGATTGACAGATTGAGAG
>JAXIVD010002028.1:36202-38702 GCA_036785275.1 Cancer borealis | reverse complement strand
TATTAACTAACTAACACACAGCAGCGTCACACACACAAATACATAGAGAAGACATTAAACAAAACACACAAATTCAATCACGCACTAGTAACAACACAACAACACGGTCTTTTTATAAGTCCAAATAGGAACATGTGTGGCTTGTGGACAAACAAAAACGCTAAACAGATGCATATCCGAAGGGTGGTTTTAAAAAAAGTACGGAATTCGATAAAGAATTCCATTTTTTTATCTCCACGGATACGCAAATGTGGCGGCAAACATTATACCTCTTGTATACAGCAGAAAAAAACAATTAACATACTGTAAAGCTTGATACTACTACGTTTACCTTGTACAAACAATGTCCCGGGCTCGCAACAGAGGAGGCAGTCGGGGTGCGAGAAACTTATCGTGGCTCTACCGCTCTCAGTCGCCGCCCGGCGCTGCCAACGGGGGAGAAACCAGTCACGAGAAACAATGGAGTGTGTGTATAGTGAGCCTCCTATATCTCCCGCGCTGCCAACCTGGAGACAGCAAGGAGTGACGAGAGAGAGTGTATAGCGAGCCGCCTCGCTCTCCCGCGCTGCCAACGTGGGGACAGCAAGGAGTGACGAGAGTGGGTGTATAACGAGCCGCCTCGCTCTCCCGCGCTGCCAACGTGGAGACAGCAAGGAGTGACGAGAGAGAGTGTATAGTGAGCCGCCCCGCTCTCCCGCGCTGCCAACGTGGAGACAGCAAGGAGTGACGAGAGAGAGGGTATAGCGAGCCGTCCCGCTCTCCCGCGCTGCCAACGTGGAGATGGCAAGGAGTGACGAGAGAGAGTGTATAGTGAGCCGTCCCGCTCTCCCGCGCTGCCAACGTGGAGATGGCAAGGAGTGACGAGAGAGAGTGTATAGTGAGCCGTCCCGCTCTCCCGCGCTGCCAACGTGGAGACGGCAAGGAGTGACGAGAGAGAGTGTATAGTGAGCCGTCCCGCTCTCCCGCGCTGCCAACGTGGAGACGGCAAGGAGTGACGAGAGAGAGTGTATAGCGAGCCGTCCCGCTCTCCCGCGCTGCCAACGTGGAGACAGCAAGGAGTGACGAGAGAGAGGGTATAGCGAGCCGTCCCGCTCTCCCGCGCTGCCAACGTGGAGATGGCAAGGAGTGACGAGAGAGAGTGTATAGTGAGCCGTCCCGCTCTCCCGCGCTGCCAACGTGGAGATGGCAAGGAGTGACGAGAGAGAGTGTATAGTGAGCCGCCCCGCTCTCCCGCGCTGCCAACGTGGAGACAGCAAGGAGTGACGAGAGAGAGGGTATAGCGAGCCGTCCCGCTCTCCCGCGCTGCCAACGTGGAGATGGCAAGGAGTGACGAGAGAGAGTGTATAGCGAGCCGTCCCGCTCTCCCGCGCTGCCAACGTGGGGACAGCAAGGAGTGACGAGAGGGAATATATAGCGAGCCGCCCCGCTCTCCCGCGCTGGCCAACGTGGAGACAGCAAGGAGTGACGAGAGAGAGTGGAGAAAATGTTTCTCCCGGGCTAGGAAGACGGGACATGCTCGGTAGGCGATGGGTGAGCGCGGGATGGAGTTGCCAGTGAGGAGAATCGGTCTCCCGCGCTACCAGCGCGGGGAGTTGCCGGCGGAGCGGGGCTGGTTTTGGACACGAGAACGGGCCGAGCGGGGCCCAAAGTGGCTTAAAATTTCCAATGTGGAGCGCGGGGCCAACTCGCCCCGCTCTCTTTCATGCTGCACCAAGCTTGGGCGCGGTAAAGGTAGCCGCTACCCCCAGGGAAGACTAACACGAGTTCGACCTGAAAAATATAGTAGGGAGGCGAGGTTGCTGGATCAACCTCAGTGCCGTCCCTCACGCTGAATGCTGCATACGTGCGTCAGACATCAGTCCTAACCACTTGGTTCTCTCTACCTATTACTAAGAAGGTACCGAGGCTATATACTAAGGGTGGCGGTTAGTGATTGAGATGCACTGGTGACGACCATTGGCACATCGAGCGTGTTAACGTGGTGGCGTAAAACACTGCTAGAGAGAGCAAAGGCCACGCACAACTTATATATATTTCTATATATATACGTATACATATGAACCACCCACATATTCTGCGTGCAGACTTTTACGACTGTCTCATGCAACACCCCCTCTCCTTTTGGAAGAGAAGCTCCACGGCATTAGCTGTGGCTCCTCGTGGCGGCGCACATGATGATATGGTGTTAGCTAAAGCGGGGAGCCTTCAATGCAGCGACCCCTCTTACTTTGTGATGGTTACTCCACTACCCGTGCGATAACTCATCCCGTAGGTTAAAGAATCATCACTTTAACCTCTCTACACTGACGCAGCTTCTAACGAACGGTCAGTTGGAACGAAGCACACTTTTGTTTCTTTTCGTGAGCAAAGACGGGTTATAAACGTTTCCCAGCAGCTTACAACTACTACCACAAACTTGGATGGTGTAACGTACGTTATTTCCATTCCCCCCTTAGAGAGAAGGGACGCTTGAATGGTGTAACGTACGTTATTTCCATAT
>JAXIVD010002028.1:0-36002 GCA_036785275.1 Cancer borealis | reverse complement strand
GTTATAGCATCACATCAATATATTTTGGTGCTTTCTTTAGAAAAAGTTGACATCAAAACCATTCTCTACATAAAGACAATAAGCTCTAGTATACATCAATGAAGCTTACGGAGATGAATAGCATTAAATACAGACAGTCTAGTAAATGTAAAAAAATGGAATGAGAAGAAGAGGAGAGGCTAGTAATTTAAGGGGACTAAAGCAAAAAATTGGTAAAAGAAATTTGCTTAAATGACACAAAAAAGTACATTTTCCCCAAAGAAGTTTAAATTGGACTGAAAGAAGGTGATAATGGCAAAGAATGTACATCAACTAAAGGAAAAACTAGAGAAATGTAGATACAGAACAGGAACACGTGATTGTAGCTCAGGCCCTGTATATTAAAACTAGGCAAATACAAGATAAATACACCAGTGGGCAGAATGGAAATTTGAAATTTCAATTTCCTCTATGTGGCTCCAAAACTTCAATTTCTACATACTTCAACCATTGTTAAAAAAAAAAAATTGGTGACACTTTATAAGTGGATATCACAGTGGCCCTGTGTCAACGGATTAATTTCCACCACAGGTTCAAAGGCCAATGTGAGGGGAGAGGAGCGCCCACAGCTAGGCACAGCTACAGTGTGTACCATCACTTTATTTTACACTTTATAACAATGATTAACTAAAAATCAGAATTTCGAAACTGAAACCTAAAACCAACTACTGTAATATTTGTCAATTAACCAATTTTCAAAAGAAAAATAAACAGTTTAATTAACTGTGCATTAGATACCTGCACTGACCATTACTCAAATCTAGGCCAGACAGGTCTGGGAGATTGGCAGCTCGTGCTGTCACAACTACACCATTATGATGTGTGTTAACATGTATAGCTACCATATATAATGTGCCCTCAGATCATATGCAATCACATCAAACACACATGATGAGCTCTCCCTCCACCCTCCACCAACTGATGCCTGTACTTACCTTTGCCTGAGGCCAGTGGGTCAACTCCAATGGAGGAACACATTTCCTGGAACTGTTTCCGAAACTGTGGGTTTTTCTTGATTTCATTTTTGTGTTTTGCTGCAAAATTTTCCAAATGTTCACGAAATTTTTCCATTTGAAGGGTCATCTAGAAGAAAGAAAGAAATCAGTTAATAAGATATATCACATGACATGAAGTAAACAAAACTATTGTCTTCAGTACAGTAAAGTTATCTACATTGTATCAATATGATTGACACTTTGTGTCACACACAAACAGATGTCCATTTAAACAGATGTCCATTTAAACAGCTGTCCATTTAAAAAAAATCTTATTGTCACTCAAATAGAGGCCAGGATGGAGTCGTACTGGTACCCATTTGCATGACTGTTCAAAACAAATAGTAGAAATGGTACCTGTTCCAGCTGGTTTTCCTGCAGTTCACTTCCTTTCTCTTTGAATTTGTTCTGCTGGATCTTCTGCCGCTGGATGGCACCAACTCCTGCCCGGCGCCGCATTTTTGACCTAGAAATTACAAAATTAATTACTGGCCTGAGTTTAACCTGTAAAATTTGCAAACTAATGGAAAAGGATAATTAGTCATAAGAAGGTACAAAGCCATTTGTATATTTTTTCCTGGGTGATCAACTATTTTCATCGAACGAGGAGTTTCAAAAACACTTAGAAAGTTATTAACAGAATAATCCGCAAATCCTATGGCCTGTGCCTTATTATTTACCTGGTAAAGCATCTTTTAAGTTATGTTATGTTGATTATGTTATGTTAGGTTTGGTTAGGTATGGTTTGATTCGGTTAGGTTCGGTTATATAAGCTTTTTACCCAAAAGTTAGGTACGTGCCGTATCTATAACTGACCACTATGAGGATAAAGTTTATGTTAGGTTATGGTTAGATTAGGTACGGTTAGGCTAAGTACGGTTTGGTTCAGTTATATAAGCTTTCTATATTTTATTACCCAAAGGTTAGGCACGTGCCGTATCTATAATCGAGCACTATGAGGAAACAGCTGCTGCCTATAAATGCTTACAGATACGACAGCCGTACCCGTTGTCATCCCCCATTCATACGGCAGCCGTACCTGTAAGCACTGCCTACAAATTAATACCATTTTTTTTTTTAACAAGAGGACCATGCAATTTTAGGGCGTAACAGGATAGTTAAGTAATGTTGACTGAACTTCCAAAATGAGATGAAGCAAGTACACACACACACACATACACACAAATACATACATAAACACAAACACAAACACACACACACACACACACACACACACACACACACACACACGGCTAAGGCTACACATGTAAGGTAGTTTTGTTTTGTTTATGCATTATGCAGTGTAATGATATATATGAACTGACAATATATAACATGACACATTTCTTACCTCAAGAACTGTTTACAATTCGTGTGAAAGAAAACGGATTTAATGGATAACATGAGAGAAAACAGGTAGGAGGAGACATCAGAGGGTGAGCTATATATCTAGATAGATAGATTTATTGTTGTATATAAACTTACAACAAAGAAAGATAATGGAACCTGCTGACTTTCCCCTGGGAATAGAATAAATATAACTAGGTATTGACAAGGATTGAATTATATATACAAGAGGTTCAGAAGTTAAAAGGGAGGTGAGTTATGCAAAGACTAACGTTGTATCTGTTGTCTTGTCCTTGAGAGATTCTAAGCATATATATTTGTACAACGTACTCTTGCCTTTTAGAAATACTACTTTGGAAAACTTGCAGATGCATCAAGCACAATCTTGCCTCACAAAATTATGGTGTTCTTTCTTCATATGCATGAAACATTAATCTTAGGAATAAATTATTTTCTTTCTTTCTTTTCACATATGCAATTGATATATCTCATGTTGAAAAAAAGAACAACTCTGTGACATTAATCCAATTGTTTAGATAAATCAGCTGTTCAAAGCGCTGTTGTTATTTGAAGAACATTTGCCTCCCAGAGTTGTTGATAAGGAAAGTGTGCAGTGCGTTGAGTCACGTGATTCTTAGTGATTCCGTTTACAGTATAAACATTGACCTGCTACAGATTCCTAGAGTGGAGGCAAGCTTTACTTAGCTTAGTTATCGCACGGGAAAGTGTTAGAACCACGGACCACAAGTTCACTACTTCCACTCGGGACACAGGAGGTGGTCACTGGTCAGGTACGGAGTTGAAGCTTCAATGTATTGCACTTCTAGCTGTGCCTGACGGTATCTAACTTTTTTTTCATAGATATAACAAATAGTAGAGGTGTGTGTTTGTGGAATGAGGTTCGTCTGATATATTAATCAGAAATGTATCCAAACCCTTAAATATATAAGTTTGGCAGCATGAATAACTCCTGGGCAGTAGTTCAACAGTTAGTGCCAATGTTTACACTTTACAAAGCTGTTACTTTGGATAGCATTAAGCCTTGCTGGAGGTTACCACACTCTGGGAGTGTATTCCATCTCCATATTTACCTGTATCTACTTATCTCTTTCCATATATCCATCTATGGTAATTCTGGAGAATAAGTCCGTCACCCCGATTCCCCACCAACCCCCCCTATCCCTTCCAACAAACTTGGGGGAGCCTGGGGAATCAGGGCTTTTGGGGGGGGATGAAAAATAAGCGAAATATAGGCCTTAAAAAAAAAAAATTCGAAATTTCAAAATTTTCGAAATTTTCTAACCTAACATAATCTAGTAGGGGGGACGCACCCCCTGCTAACCAAACCTAACCATAACCTAACCTAATCTGAACCGAACCTAACATAACCTAACCTGGATCCCCCGCTAGGACATTAACCTAACCTAACCTAGCAGGAGAAGCTGCGCCCTCCCCTGGAACTTCCGTAGGACACTTACCGGTGTGGTGTGGTTATTGTTAAGGCGATGGAGGTGGGTAGAGCTTAGCGTATATCTACACGGCACTCCTTCCTGCACTTTTCAAAAGTTTCTTTTCAGGCACTAAACCATGTCTCGAGTAACCTTAATTCACAGTCCTTGAAATATGTTCCACAAAAATTGCCATAGGACAAATAATATCCTTCACAAGGTGTAATCCGCTGGTAGCCATATCAACAAGTGACAATGAACCTGTATCAGTACACCTGACGTGTCCCTAAAACAAAACAAAAGCGTAACTGAGCCTAGTGTGGAAGGCTGTGATTGGTAGCGGCGCGAATGGCACTGACGGGTGGCACCACGATTGGTGAGTTGAATTCTATAGATATCATGAAATCCTTATATGCCATTACCCACAAATCACAGTCATAAACAAAAGAAAATCAGTTCAGTGTTTACTTTACAGAGGGAGGGAGCTTGCTGGACTTAGAAACTGTTGAATGTCGCCACACTTTCGAGTGCTATTACGGCCACACTAGAAGTGAGCACCTCATTTTTTTTACATTTATGGAACCACTATTGAGTCTTCTAACTGATATGTGAGTTTCGTGTTTGTACGTGACACGGACCTATTCTCCAGTTTAACCCAATCTATCAATCCATATATATATATATATATATATATATATATATATATATATATATATATATATATACATATATATATATATATATATATATATATATATATATATATATATATATATACATATACATATATATGACAATGAAATAATTACCCCTAAGTGATATCCAGTTGTGGTCTGATTTATCTAGTTTTTAGTGAGCACCCTCTTTAATTATTTGTGTTTATTGAAAACTTTGGTATACGATATGTCCTCAAAGCCATGTAGCAATTTATAGGTTTCTCTCAATCTTTTTTTCTATAATGATAGTCCTTATTCTATGGGGTTTGAGTGTTTGGAGGTTGGACTGTTTACATCTCTCTAAATATGGCAGATGTCTAAGGTCCTTTGCTGAACCCTCTCCAAAGTTGAATGTAGTTAATAAGGTACAGGAACCGGTATTATCCCACTGTTACAACTGGCTCACTGTAAAGGACACATGTGCAATATAAGATTCCCTCTGCATATATAAGATACTGCTGTACATATCTATCTATCTATCTGTCTATGTATATTGACTACATTCTGTCCAAGGGCAGGGATGAGTACTGGTGACCTGACAATCCTTTGCCCCTAAAGAACTTTCAATCAGTGACCTCAATTTAGGCCCCCAGGATGATCTTTGGAAGCAAACCAAACTTCTTGTGCAAATTGTACCAAGTTGAACGAAGACATTGAAAAATAAAATTATGAAATAGATAAAAAAGAACATTTCAATTTCAGATGTTACCCATCAGTCAATGAAAATTATGAAATGGTAAGAAGAAGGAAGAGCAGCAGGCATAGTCACTGTGATTTGAAGTTCCAGTGCCCCCACAGCACCATGTCTAGTATTCCTGGTAGGCGACCTTGACCATGAGCAGTGTGCGGGTGGATGTCCAGTGGTCACCGGCTGCCCCTGACCAGTTCCTCACCTGGGGCACTGATCTGCAACTCTACCAGGTTCAGGATGCCGTGTCCTCAGAGGCAGTCCAGCCACCACGTGAGTAGTGCAAGAACTTGGCCATTGAAGATTCTATGTTTAAGTATCATATTGAAGTCATCCATTTATGTTTATCCTTTGTATCTATAATTTCCCTTTCTATCATTTGACTTTTGCCTTGTTCCTACAAGAAATTTGTCCTGGAATAGTCCATATTTGAAAAATCTTTGAATTTTCAAATTTATATTTTAATACTTTTTGTTTATTATTATTTCTTTAGTAATCAGAATTTTTTTTAACCTCCTTACTGAGGAAAGTAGGAGCTGTGGTGTTGACTGAATGAAACTGCAATTTTCCTTCTTACCATTGAATAACAATATAAGAAATGTGTTAGATATATTATAGTAAAAATGGACTTGTGTATAGTTACATTTTCCCATTGTCCCTATAGGCTGACTTTCACTCTCTTTTCCAACTATGAGTTTGCTTCCAAGGATTACAGTTGACACATTTGTATAGTTTTCCTCATGACGGTGTGGTAAGAATTATATGATTTGGCTCACAGGCAGCCAGTCTTTTGGTCAGGAGAACTTGCTTGTATTCATATTGCTGACCCATCTAACTTTCTAGGGGAGCCCTGTGAATTAATATCAACAATGACATATTGTGGGAAGTAATCTGGTAACATGGATGATCTAGTGACTATGGAACCTAGTTAGTAACTGAGTTTATAGACCAAAGATGTTGGCTTTTTGCTATTGATATATGTCTTACATGTATGTGTTTACTTTAAAAAAAATGTAAACATGCTTTTTGTTTTTACTTAGTTATTTTTTGTAAATAACTGTATGCTTTCTTTCAGGGCTACGCTTGAGTCCTCATTCCGTGGCCTCTCTACTGGCTACCAACAATGACATCCAATACATCAAGTGTGTGTCATGGTGCCCTGCTGTGGAGGCTGACCCTACCCACCAGCTACTGGCGGTGGGTCAGGCCAATGGCAAGGTGGCCATCACCAACTTCAGTAAAGTAGCTGACCCACGTGGCATCAAGGGCAAAGAGTTCAGTGAGTGATGACCATTTTCATGGATATGATATCTTGTTGTAGTGCAGCTTTATAGTATTACTCAAAAATATTCTTCACCATCATCTCCATGGAGTAGGTGTTTACTGAGACATTGAAATGACATATTTGTTTGTTAGATTAATTTTCTTTTCATCTTGGCATTTGTAATTATTACTAAGTTTGAACCAAGTATATTTGATATCTTTTTTTATATTGTACATAACCATAATATAACATAATTATTGTTATGAGACATTTTTCTCTCATAACCCATTTTCCTCATTTAGCTATCGGGTAAATGAGGTGAATCAGATTTTAAAAAGAAGCATCAGTTAGACAAATGTAAGTACAGTAGGTTTCCGAATAGCTGGACTCTTTGGTCTCTCTGGCGCTATTCAAATTTGCACTCTAAAACATGTAATCTATGGAAAAAATCTAATCTGATAGATGAATGAGCCTAAGTTTCAAGATCAAACTTTGGGAAGCTAACAAATACCTATAATAGATAATACGTTTGCATACTCATTAGTTATTTCTGTGGCTAGTGCCACTTGAGATCTCGGACTTATAAATAATTTTTGTTTAAGTTTCTTGTAGCTCATGCTATTCATAAATTGAAGAAAAAAATTGTGGTCTATCTCACTTAGAAGAAAATATCTGGAAAAAAAAATAGAAGAGCAAAAGTAGAATCAGTAAATGTTAAGAATTGAGTGCATTCTAACTCAGTGGTAATGGTGCTCATCATTCTCCAGATCCCAAGCATGCTCGGCCAGTCAACTCACTAGCATGGTCAAGTCAGGAGCCACAGCTGCTGGCGGCCGGCCTGGACAAGGTGCGCACAGACCACTCAGTTGTTGTGTGTGATGTGACACGACCAAGCCAGGCTTCCTCTTATACTTTTGATCAAAGGAACTCCAGCTCAGGGTCAGTGGTGCCTAGGGAAGGAATGGCTTATTTTCTCTCTCTCTCTCTCTCTCTCTCTCTCTCTCTCTCTCTCTCTCTCTCTCTCTCTCTCTCTCTCTCTCTCTCTCTCTCTCTCTCTCTCCCTCTCCCTCTCCCTCTCCCCCTCTCCCTCTCCTCTCTCTCTCTCTCTCTCTCTCTCTCTCTCTCTCTCTCTCTCTCTCTCTCTCTCTCTCTCTCTCTCTCTCTCTCTCTCTCTCTCTCTCTTGTATTTCATTAATGTGTCAACATTTTGATCAATTGTTATGCTTTGGTGTAGTTTTGCACTGACACAGTATTCTTTGTATTATAAACTTTCCTTGTGGCGAGGTACACTTCTCTCCTCTATGAGCCTAGTGGTTAAGTGAGGGGAGTGTATGTGTATGGATGTATGTATGTATGTGTATATGCATACCCTGTCTTGGCTACCCCTCTTTAGGGGCATAACAGCTTGGTATATAGATAGGTAGTTTGTTGTTATTATTTTATGCCTTGTCTTAGCTACCTCGTTTAGGGAGGTTCGCCTGTATATAGATGAATAGATTGTTATTATTTTTTTTTTTTTATGATTTCCATATGTCAAACTGTAGTGCAATATTTTGGTGCAGAGAAGTGCTGAAGCCCCTAATGGAGTATGGCAATGCTGAGACAGCACACAGTGTGACCTTCTCCCTGCACACAGCCAGAACACTGATGGCTGGCATGAACAACAAGCAGATCAGGTTGTTTGACCTTAGAGGTACATACTCTATCTCTGCCTCACTTTCTGTATCAGGTGCATTTTTGTTCACATAGTTTAGAATACTTTGAGTCATTGTTTTACTTGATCTTGACTCAGTGTCATCATAACATATCTTGATAATTCAGCGGTAGGGGGTTTGGGTTACCGATGCTATCCATTTGTCTCATTAATAGTTTTGCTTTACTGTTAGTTTGAGAAAAGTACAGATTTCCTGTAGTATTGTTGTCATTGAATTTTGATTTTGTATGGTAATACTTTCAATGACTTGTATCATGAATTACAAATTACACTTCCATTTGTCTTTATGAACTGCTATCAGAGCAGTTTTGTAAGTTTAAACTATTGTTAAACTGCACATTAGCAGTATTAATTTGATAGTTTAATGGCTCAAGCTGAGATTACTCACAGAGAACAAGATGTGTGCATCCACCAACACTAAAGCTGTGTATGGGATCTGCGCTGACATACACAATCACCACCGATTTGCCTCCTTTTTTGAAACTCAGGCAAGTTAATTATCTTTATAAATTATATTGATCTTGGGTTGATACTGTGGTTTTATTCTTTTATTGAGTTTATTACATTTTTCCTTTGAGTTGCCTTGTATGGATAGACTAGTGATAAGCTTTATTGAATTTTTCTAGCCTAGCATTGTCTCTCTTAAAGGTAGTTACTGAGTCAAAAGAGAGAGAGATACAATATGTTTGTTCTGAAACTTTTTAATGCTATATGATGTTGCAGGTCTCCATATGGGATTTGCGTAACATTGAGCGGCCAGTACTGAACCTGGATGCCAATAAACCTGTCACCAAGCTTGCCTGGTGCCCCTCACGGTAAGAATATCTGTATTGCTGTATTGGCTACCTGCCTCCTTTACATATTGGGAGGGCTACATTCCTAAACTAAGGCAATGTGCTATTTACTTAATTACAGTTCTATGTTATATGAGCTCAATCCCAAGTCTATTCATATCCTGTAAATTGTATTTTGTTTCTCTTTCAACACTTTCACCAACACCCATTCTATTAACTTTACTAACTTTAATGATTTTATATTACCAAGCCTACCTGTCTCCTTTACATATTGGGAGGGCTACATTCCTAAACTAAGGCAATGTATTTACTTAATTACTGTTCAATGTTTTACTTCAATAAATCTTTCAAAGTAATTCTGTTCGAACTTTCACAGTAATTTTTGATCATAAATACACATCACGTTAGTAATAGTAACAATATTTACTTATCTGCAAACTTACTGAGAGATTTGTGCAAACCATTGGCAGTTGGATGGTACCTGTGCTTGGACAGTCACAGGGAAAACACTTAAACATGTACACTTAATTCTGTGCCAGTTTTCCAGAAGGAAACAAGCACAAAACTTAAGACCCTTGTATACTATAAAATTTCAGATTTATGCTTCTCTTATCACTTATTCTTTTCCCAGCTAAGAGTTTCCCCGCCCTTCAATGTGCTGCTTTCCCCAGGGTTGGTTTGGTAGCGTCACTATGCCGAGACAGTCCCTCGATCCGGCTCCATGACATTCTTCACTACACTGCAGGTGGAGAAGATCAGGAGCCAGCTGTCATAACTCGCTCCATCACTCCCGATGCTTCCACCTTTATTTCAGGATTTTCTTGGCACCCAACACATGAGAACAGGCTCCTCACTGCCTCATATACAGGTGCTTTGCCTTTATTTTTTTTTTTAATTAATTTGATTGTGTTGTGCATGGTTTGTTCTTATGTAAAATTTGAATGTCAAAGTGTAGAGTACAATTGGTTACCGTTTATTTGCAATTATATTAATTATTTCCACTTGTGTGGGTCATCCAGGGAAACTTGTTGACTACAGTGTGCAGGAAAGGATTACACTGAACTGGTCAGCCACCAGTGCTCTTGTATGGACTCATGGCAAGAAGACACTCCAGCAGGTGGACTGTCACCATCCTGTCTATGCACACTATGATGATGTTCTCACAGCTATTATGATGCGTGCACAAAAGAAATATGGCCTCTATGTAAGCCTGGATTTTTTCTCATATGAGTCCTTGTAATGAATTTTCTGTGATTTTAGTAGCAAACAAAATATATAACTGTATGTGATAAACTTACAGCTTCATTTGGTCTGTTTTGTCAGGTGGACAACTTAGCCATGAATGGGGAGGTTGCAGGTGATATATCCCTCCGCAATTTGTGGACGTGGCTTGATGCAGCCAAGAGCTTGGCCACCACTGGTAATTTCAAGCTGCCAGGAGGAGTCCCTTATAGGTATCAGGGAGTGTGGTGAGTATTGCATTTCAAGCAGGATTGTGTATTGTCCATTGTCATGCTGATCTTATTAATGCCTGTAGAGACTGATTGCAATGCCAATATTATAACCATTGATATCAAACGACTCAGTGGTGCATTGGTGAGCACTGACTATGACTACGTATCCGCTGGCCCGAGTTTGATCCCGGACGAGGGCAGTTGGTGCACAGCTTACCCAGCTGCTCATCCTCGGGTTGGTCAATTGGGTTTGTCAGTAAACGGGTAACTAGGGAAACCTGGGGAAGGTAAACTGGGGAAACTTGGATGTCACAGTGGCCCTATGTCCCGAGGTAACAGATTGATTTCCACCACAGGCTCAAAGGCTGATGTGACAGGAAATGAATGCCCACAGCTATGTGCAGCTACAGCGTATCAAACAGAGGTGCAAAATTGTTAGATTGACACTAATAAAGAACCATCTACTAAAGATCACCATGCCATTTTTAAACAGCTACCATTCCTCTTCTATGCTACCCCATCTCAAATCCTTTCACTGCATTCCACTCATCTCCAATCCCTTGATATTTGCTGCAAATGTTTAAGCTATATTTTGGATGTTGCAGGAGTCTCATGACAACTGGCAACCTGAATTCAGATATCATGAACCGTCCCTGGATTGGTCAAGAGGGTCAGAAGCAGCAGTTTGCCAAAGTATTCCGGTAAGTAAATTTGTCATATATTAGTGTATGTACGCTATGGAAGCTTCATATCTTTGTTTAGGTTTTGATTAGTCTCAAAATGCTGGAATAGTAAAGTAAAGAATGTCAAAGAATTTTAGGAAGAATTCAAATTGGAGGCATTGTTTTAGGTTTGGAGGTGGAAGAATGGAGGAATATATATATATATATATATATATATATATATATATATATATATATATATATATATATATATATATATATATATATATATATATATACACAGCATAGTTTATACATATCAAATCAAGAGTGACAAGAGCTTGGTGTTGTATTCACCATCATTATGGTCCTGTAGTAGGGACTGCAAGAATATTACCACTGTAATCCTTGCAGCTCGTAAAAGGTGACCAACAGGGTCAGAGGTAGAGGTCTGGAAAACCCCTTCCCTGTTTTTTTCCAACAAAAAGACAGAGGAGAGTAATGTCTCCCTGAACCCTAATTGCCTTGTCATGGCTACCCAATTTTAATAGGGATGTAATCTTGGTATATGAATAGATAGATAGATGGACAACAGTTGTAAAAATATACTTTTCTTGACATGAGAAGTTATGATATCTTATTTGAACTATCTGTCTTGCATTAAAGTAAGAAAAGTTGATGATGAAATGATTAATGTAAATTTTACGACATAATTTGTGTGCATATACAGGAGTGAGGAGCGCAGCCGTGCACTGGAGCTTTGTTCTTGGGGGTTTGAGAATGAAAGTCTTCTAGCAAGTTTTTTGGCACAACTAGAGGCAGCAGGCAACCATACTCGAGCTGCTGCAGCTGCAGTTTTCAATCAGCGCATAAAAGAAGCAGTACAAATCTTACAACGAGGGGCTGCCACCAGCAAGTTACTTGAACTTAATTCAACTGCAATGGCTCTTGCAGGTATAGTATCCAGTCATGAAAGTTTATTTCTTAACAGTTGCTGTAATGCAGAACTCAATTTTAACATTGTAGTTACCTAGCATGATAAAGGTTTTAGAAGCAAGAAAAAATAAGAGGTTTGCTCCAGATTTTATTTAGATGCATACAATTTTTATGTCTACATTGTACATTATTTACGTTATGAGTGTTGATTTTGCATGTAGCACTTTAGGATTTCTTCAGGGTACACAGAGGAGAGGAAGGCCCTGTGGAGGGAGACCTGCATCAACCTGCGCTCCCAGTTGACTGACCCATACCTGCGGGCTATGTTTGCCTTTCTCACCGATGATGCAGACTCTTATGACCCTGTTCTGGTGAGTGAGGAAGTTCAAACTCATTACAAGTTCTTAATATAATCACAATAACAGATATGAACCTGCTGTGTTGAATCTCATTTCAAGGTCATGAATGATTTGGAAATGCTTTATGCATTCAATTTGATTTATGTGTTACTTTTTCCCAATCACTCCTTCTTTCTTCACCCTACTTCCATGTTGGGAAAAGGGTCATGGATGATTGTTTTGGATTATTTTCCATATTAGTGTTTATTTGTATTGGATGAGCTCATCAGTGGGCAAGTTAGATGAGAGCTTTTTTATTGATGATCAGGTCTAGCAGCAGACTCAGAGGACCATATGAGTAAAAAACACGTTATGTTAAGAGAAACTTCAAAGGGAGAACGAAAAGAATATTGTGGAAGGCTGAAGTTGAAGTGATGGCTAGTATAAAGCAAGATCAAAAACATATAAATGTCACCAAGAAAAGAGGTGTTAGATTGGAGTATATTTAGAATTCAGATCCCTTTTAGCAGTTAAAATTGAGAGTGGAGAATGAGGAGTAGATATCAAAGAAGCATTATAGACAGGATGAATGAGATGAATTGAAATGTAAAAACAGACACTTGGTTTTAAATGGAAAGTTAATTTTATAACCCTTTCTCTCAAAGAAAAGTTTTTGTGCGTATTAAATAGTACTACATGAACCATCTGCAATTGCACTGACAGTCTAGCATTCTAAAATACAGAGATGCCCCTAGGACTGTGCACATCTTGTAACTAATGGTTGTGTTGCTGGGTGCAGGGGGAGGCAGAGATGGCAATCGAGGATCGTGTGGCCTTTGCCTGCACATACCTGAGTGATGTACGTCTTACAGACTACCTGGAGAAGCTAAACACAAGGCTCACAGAGGAGGGGAACCTGGATGGCATCTTACTAACAGGTATGTGTTCTTAATCACCTTAGCATAGTGAGGAGCATCAGTACTATTATCATCATCTCAGTTTCTTTTACAAAATAGGTTAAATGATAGTATAAATGAGAGAAAGAGAGAGACCATAGGACTAACATCACCATTACCTTCCCTTTCCCCACTGCCAGGCCTATGTTCAGAGGGGATAGATCTGCTACAGCGTTACGTTGATCTGACAGGTGATGTGCAGACAGTGGCCTTGGTCACTATCCACACCCTGCAACATGCCATTGCCAAGGACTCCCGTTTGTCACACTGGATACAAAGGTGAGGCAGTAGTACAGGTGTGTGCTGCCATTATTGCTTTATAGTACCACCAATCTTATGTAGCAGGTCAGGTGGAGTTGTCTGCGACTTCCAGCTGTTTATGTTTACGTTATTATTGTATTGATCTGTGTATACCTCTTTTGTGAGGCATACACATTTGATTATTCGTTCCATCCCTATCAGTAACCGTTGATGACTTGCAGCTTATATCCTCCTTAACCCTTAAACGACAGCCATTGTTGATAGCTCATGTTTTTCAATTACATGAATTATGAATAGTACATTAATTTGATTGTTTACCACATTTCTTCCATAAAATTTTGTTGAATAATTGGGTACTTGAAGTAACATTCATTGATGATGTTGAATTCATCACAGTAAGTAATAAAAAACTTTCTTTAACAGCTATAGGAACTTGTTAGATAGCCTTTGTCTTTGGAACGAGCGAGCCCAGCTGGATGTGATCATGAATGAGAACAAACATGCTGAAAGGCCACCCCAACATATCTACATTACCTGTAACTTCTGCAAGAAAGGCATCACTCCCTACATCCAGGCTGCTGGACGACCCAGGAATCCTTATGCACGATTTGGCACAGGTTCCTCAAACAAATTAAAGGTAAAGTGAACGTCTCACTGACATTGGCCATAAAGATTGTACCAACTTTATAGAGGCAGTTCAGGTGCCTGGACTCCTACCTTGGTTCCCATTAATAACAGATCTGAATGACATAACATTTTAACTGATATTATAATACTAGATAAATGTGGACACAATGCATGATTATGATAAATTTTTTTCCCACATTATATATGAAACAAAAAATTACCAACTAATACAAAATAATCATCCTTTTTGGTAAACCCATTTTCTGATTCTGATACAGGTACATAGTCTCTTATCCGCAACCCTTGGGTACCAGATGCTGACACCACTGACAACATCACGACTGCTGGGTGTTGATGTCAGCAGTAATGGCTTGGTGTTGGTGACATTTTGGTTCAATAATTTCAGTAACATGGGAATACCAAAACAAATTTTATTGATTACCGAAAAATTGAATTAAGTAAAGGTTCAAGGAAGCATGCCACCAACACGACCAACATAGACACCCCAGCAATCGTGTTGTTGGTGTTGGTGATGTTGGCATCAGTCGTAAAATTACTAACTTTTAAAATTTTCAATAAAACTGAGTAATTTATTGAATATTCGCTCTCGCCTTCAATGTTCAGTTCTTCATTATGTTATCTAGCTTATTTCATGACCATCAAACCTGTGAGTCACTTCTTTTTTGTCAAACCCACTCCATTAGTACATGGTCATGATCTGTTTTTGCCCAGAGAAATGTTTTCCTATTTTGCATTAGTTTCTGGTCATCATTGTCATTATAATACTTCAATAATTTACCTTTATATTTCTTTGTCATATGCAGTGGTAATTTCCTCACCATAATCTTCTGCAAGATGCCACAAAACAAAATATCTGTGAATGGCCGAGCCATGTCTGACTGGTAGGATGGCAAATCCCGCTACAAAAGCAGCCAAAAACCCACCCCTCCTTCCTCAAAAACTGTCATAAAATTTTGCAAATGATATCCATGTAACAAGTGTTTGGTTTTGGAGCATTTCGGTTTCCAGATTTTTGTATAGAAAAATTATGTAACTATATTCCAGGTTCTAGATTTGAGAAAGTCACTAGTTTGATTAGGATGCTTTTATATAATTATTTCAAGAGATACGCACATTGAATTGGTTATATTACACAGATGCAAGCATGTCCCAACTGTCGCAAGCCACTCCCTCGGTGCTCACTGTGTCTGGTGCACATGGGGACTCCCGCAGGGTGGGATAGCACTACTCAGAAAACTTCAGGACAGGATGAGGGTGGGGAAGGGCAAGCCTCTGCCAGCAGGAGGAAGCTAAGTCATTTTTCATCATGGTTCACTTGGTGCCAGACCTGCCGTCATGGAGGACATGCTCATCACCTCATGGAATGGTTCAAGTGAGTGCCATGCAACTTATTCACAAAAGAACTATCATGACTTTCAATACTCATAATTATATATATATAATTGTTGTGGTGCAGGTGTGCAAAGCTTTCACCTACGATCGAGCAGTTAGTGTCCTCTTTAAGCAAGAGGATATAGTGTGTGGTATGTGAAAGTCATATTCTTACTCATTATTTAGAGTATGTGAGCTTTAAGCTCTCTTTGGGATGGCTGGTAATGGCTGCCAATCACAAGTTCAACATGTGATCCTCAAGACTATACTTAATTACACACATGCGCACGCACACACCGCTCCCATGGTCGAGTGAAACTACTCCCGCCTGTCACCTGGCAAGGAGTGGGTTCAAATCCTGCTCAAATCTATAAGGATTTTTCACTGACAGAGTGGTTATTGTCACAATTGAGTTATCAGCCTTACCCAAAGATCTGTCTCTATTAGCTTTGAACTCTTTTGGGGAGGATAATGGCTGACAATTATGAGCTCAGCACATGATCCTCCAGACCATGGTTAATTATACACACACACACTTGCACACACGCACACATAAACATTTACTACTTATTACATACTATTAACGACATTTTCAATCTTTCAGGGAACACACAGAGTGCCCAGTCACAACATGCACCTGTAAGTGTATGAGTTTGGACACAGTGAGTAAAGTGGCCTCATCGTCAATAAATGTTGTAGCTAAATGAGGTCACTAGAGTTTCTACATGCATTTCAACTAATGTAATGTGAGGATTACAAGAGAATAGGACTCCTGCACTTGTGCTGTTATAATTATAGCAAATTTGTATTTTTTTTCAAATCATATTTAGAAATCCTTTTTTAGCTTGCTCAAAATAAGTTTTATTTCCCATACTTTCCCATTCTTCCCATGCTTTATATCCTTTACATCATATGCCTATTGTTAATAAAGAAACTTATAAGACTATGGTTCACTTTTCTTGGGATTCATGTGACTCCTGAAATTTGCAGGGGTTAAGGGACCACTGTTAAAATGAAATCTGGGAATAATAAACTTCAACTTTCTGTGGCCCATAAACTTCATAAGATAACTAAAAAAGAGAAAAGGTTTTATAGTAATTTAAAAAGTTATTCTTTTGATACACAACACTTCCTAGACTAGCAGCCAACAGCCCCATATTACTCAGCAAATGCTTAATTGCCCCTGGCAAGCCGGTAAGATAGGTCTTGTGGACAGACGGATAGTGCAAGTTACTACGGTATCTCCTTTCAACAGCCTTCAAGTAGCAGATGCAATTCAATGCAAACTGTATTTGTAGACATCCGATGACAGTAAATACTATCTCACATGAGCACAAATAACTCTGTTTTTACACTCCTGTTTTGTAAGTAATTCAGTAGACCCACTTAACACTATACGAGGACAGAACTATATATATGTATATTATATATACAAATATATATATATATATATATATATATATATATATATATATATATATATATATATATATATATATATATTATGTATACATACACACCACACATGGCTTTCGTCCCCATTAGCATCCTCGTGGTGCAATTGTTAGCACGCTCGGCTCACAACCGAGATGTTCTGGGTTCGAATCCCAGGCTGTTGAAGACAAAAAGGGTACATCTTCTTAAATGCTGTAACCCTTGCTTATCTAACAGTAAAATAGATACGGGAGTAAGCCAAGGGTTTGTGACCTAGCAATCCCGGCAGGAGCGGAAGGCTAGAAATTCTATCCTCCTGTGTGTGTGTGTGTGTGGTAATGTGTGATATGGGTGTTATGCACCAACACTGATGCCCTACGCACTAATTCAAAATAAAACAATACAATAATAAAATAAAAAGGGGATTGCAAAGACAATTGGGGTCCAGGGAGACTACTTTTCCCTCTCCTTCTGTGTCCTGTCTTTTCATAGTAGAGAATACAGAGGAAGGATTTCCCAAACCCTTCAGTCTTCCTTTTAGTCACCTTTCACAATTCACATAGAATATAGTTGTGGTATGGTCTCTTACTTACTTGATTACTTGATTACTTGATGAAGTCTAGAGGTAACCCTCATAGCCATGGTGATCCACCGCTACTCCCGTGACCAGTGTCTCTTTTCTGTAGACATATCTGGTCTGGTATGGTGTTGGATGCCGCTCGACACAGGGAGGTATATCCTGGTACTGGTGGCTGGTCAGGAACACTCTTCAAGAACTTGTCCAGCTGGTGAGGACAAGTTAGCCATGAATGGGAAGGTTGCAGGTTCTGCAATTTGTGGACATGGTTTGATGCAGCCAAGAGCCTGGCCATCACTGGTAATTTCAAGCTGCCAGGAGGAGTCCCTTATAGGTATTAGGGAGTGTGGTGAGTATCGTATTTCAAGCAGGATTGTGTATTGTCCATTGTCATGCTGATTTTAGTAATGCCTGTAGAGACTGATTGCAATGCCAGTATTATAACCATTGATATCAAACTTAGGTGCTAAGTTGTGAGATTGACACTAATGAAGAACTATATCTACTAAGAGTCTTGAATGGGAAACTAAAGTAGCAATTACAATTATGACTTTCAAAATGAGGCAGTTTAGTCCAGCCCCACAATCACACAGCTCACATTGCTACTTCTATATCTGTTAAGTAAAACTATTAGAGAAGATGCGACAGGTACCTGCAGTTGATATAAAAGGGCTTTTGTCATCTCTTGGATCATGTGCCATATGGCCTTTGTTGCCTGACACATTTCCCCTCCCCACATTACAATTACAATCTCTTGGATCGTTGCACCAAAGTGGAAGTGGCTAGAGAAAAGATGGCTGATTACAGTGAAGTGTAAAAGGGGACAAAATAAAAGATATCACAAATAATCTCTTCCCATAAGGGAATAGAAAACTGCTCGAGAAGAAGAAAATGACAGAACCTATCCAAGGGATTGTCAAGGCTGCGTCCTTACTCATGCATTCACCACTGCTCTTCTTTATTTCTATCACATGGAATCACCCTTTATTCTCCTCAGACATTCCTCTTCGTTCAATGTTTTTCTTACACAGTCCATTCGAATCAAGGATCCTTGATTCGAATCCTTCCTCTCAAGTCTCAACTTCCACCTTTCACAGCTAATTCCATTATCTTCAGCAACCAGCATTTTGTCCATGTCCTAATCATCTTAATACATTTAACTCTGCTTGACAAGACATATATATATATATATATATATATATATATATATATATATATATATATATATATATATATATATTCATATGTTTATTTATCTATTTATTTATTTGTTTTGATGGAAATAGTGACCGCATCTGTAAACCAAGTTGATGGTTTGATGTCATGGGTCCCTGAAGTTACCTAAGAAGAAGAAGTCCTTGTAGTCGCAGCACAGCTGAAGAAGGAGTACGAGGAGAAGTGGGTACATCACTATTTGAGACAAGAATAATGAAAAGCAAACTAACATATATCCAAACTATACTGAAAGGAGGAAGAAATGAATTAGTAGAAAAAATAATTCGGAATAGTATAGTGTGCAGAGCTGATACATGGTCTGAAGACAGCATGAAAAATTTGGATACCTTAGGAGTCAGTGTTCGAAGACTCGAAGAAATGAAAAGATCAGAACTAGAAAAGAGCTTGCTGGAATGGGACACAATGAAATGGAAAGAAGGGATGGCACAAAAATCAAGCTTAGAAATATATCGGCAAAATAAAGAAAAGGTTGGAGAAGTGGATTATATGTATGATAACAGACCAAATTCGATAATTTTTTTCCAAGCCAGAACAAACAGCCTCCTATTACATAACCGTGTGCGATTTTTAAGAGAAGATAGTATATGCCCAGTTTGTGGTGATGAAACTGAAAATCTAGAACATTTTATTTTATTTTGTGCAGGATACAGGGAAGAGAGAAAGGAAATTTTGGGTCTGCAACAACCATATCAGGAAAACAAGGAGCAAATAATAGGAAAGATTTTATTTGAATTCAATCACAAGAGTGAGATGGAACTTATTAAAGAAGTGCTATATAACTTTTGGAAAATAAGAAATAAGGAACTGGAAAAAAGTATCTAAAGAAAAATACAATAAAAAGGAACAGGGAAAAGGAAATTACATAGATATCAGCAAACGCAAAAGAAAACACAGCAGGGGGCCCGTAGCAAAGGCAATCCCCCGAATCTCATCTCATCGCATCGCATCACAGCAATGGTGGAGTGAGGCCACGTAGGAACTTTACTCCTTTCAAAAGAGGCTGTAAAATCCTAATAGAGCGTTAGATGTTGTGCACAATGACAGCCATTGAAAGGTTAGTAGAAAAATTTATACTTGAGTTACTGAAGATGGTAGGTGTGATGGTGAGGCTATCTTAGTACCTTTCCGCTTTGCTCTGCTGACTCCGAGCTGCCATTGTTGATGTTACCTTACGTCCAACGAGGTGACAGAAGGCCTTGCATGTGTCCTGAAATAACCATCAATTTATTGGTAAATTTATACTTTATGCCAATATTCCATATCTCTACCCCCCCCCCCCCCCCCCCAACCCTTTATATATATATATATATATATATATATATATATATATATATATATATATATATATATATATATATATATATAATATATATATATATATATATATATATATATATATATATATATATGTAGATATATATATATATATATATATATATAGAGGTATATATTGCTACAAACCTCTCTTTCACTCCATTCTCACTCCTGTCTCCTCGTCAGCACGGCCTTACTGAGTGACTGGAGCAGGAAGGAGTCGTAATGACTGTTCACTTACTGACACCTTTCACTTACTCTTCCGGGCTCGGAACCACTGTGGCGAGTGTAGCTTAGCGATTGTTACCCCCTAAACACTGGCGGTTAGGTGGTGACAAGAAACACTTGTTGACATTTCCTTTCCTTTACTAAGCAAAACACTGGCAAGGTTACACACTTTACACACTTTAGGGCACACTCCCAGAGGCACAGAACACAATACAGTCTCAGCCCATGGCACAACAGAACACAGTCTCAGCCACAGCACAACAGCAGCGTAGCACGTCTCAGCCTCAACACAACAGCTGCACAGTACAGTCACAGCACCAAGACAACAGGCACAACACGGAGCACTGTCTCAGTACAGCACAGTCACGACAGCAGCACAACCCTCAACACAACAGAATCCTCTGTCCCATACTCCTCCTCAAGCTGGCCCCTGTCTGCTCTTCTCTCCCTCCTGCTGGCTCTCCTCTCCCTTAACAAAGTTATCAAGGTGGTCTCAACACGTCAACACGCCAACAGGAAAACGCTCTTGAATGCTATATTGAATGTTTGCACTGGATTATTGTGGTCGCGAAGGAACAAAATAACAGCAGTATATCATGACCAGCGTAAGGAATAAACTGGATAGAAGGAGTGAAGGAGGAAGAAAAGATATCCAAGATACACCAGACTCAACGTGCGGTGACTGCAACAGACCGGTGAGAGCCAACCAAAATGCTATGATATGTGAACTGTGTGATTATTGGTTTCACATAGGATGTCAACAAATATCCATAAATGAATATAAGCTGTAAGGCACTTTGGTTTTGCAAACAATGTTATCACAAATTTTGGCAACTGAGTAAATAACACAAAGAGGTTAAGGCAGAAAATAGTTCACTCAGAACAGAAAATCTTGACTTAAAAAAGGCAAATGCAGAACTAATGGAACAAATAAAAAGATTAGAAGAATAGCAGGAACAACTTAAAAATACAGTAGCTAAAGTTGATGGCTTAAAGAAACAAATAAAGCAAGAAATTATCCAAGAAGTATATGAGGATTTAGATGAAAGATTTAGGATCTAGGATTTAGATGAAAGGTTTTAAGAACGAAAACTTTAAAATACCAATTCTCTATTATGTCGATGACAGTTTATTACTTTCTCACTCAATTGAAGAAGCAGCACAAAGTATTATATATATTCAGCAAGTGGCACAACATTATGGACTGGAAATAAATAAATAAAAAGTAATATACTCATATATAATAAAAAGGAACAACCAATCAGCATAGAAGACATTCAAGTAACACAATCTATAACATACCTTGGTGTTGAAATCACAAATACTAAAAACTGTTATAAAAATTTCAAGAATCAAAGAATAAATAAAGCAAGTCAGTTAGCAAATATGACTTATAGCATAGTAGCATGATGCTGCAATAGACTACTTATTGGTAAAACTTATTGGAAAGGAATAGCATTATCTACGGTACTTTTTGTATCTGAAATTCTAGAATATACTGAAGAGGAATTAAATGAATTACAGAGTTGAAAATTCAGTTTATAGATCAATCTTACAGCTTCCAACATACACAGCAAATAGTGCTCTAAGAGGAGAAATAGGAGCCTCTTCCTGTTATGCCAGACATGAAAATAAAAATCCTATTTGCAAAGCACTTAAGGAAAACAAATGAATTAACAAGAAATATATTCATAAAAGAATTTGAAAATGGTGACACCAAGTGGATTAAGACATTAAAAGTATATATGAAGAAGATAGACATGAATATAACACAGATTAATAGTTTATCAAAATACAGTATAATAGACAAAATTAAGAAATGGGACACAACCAACTGGAAAATGAAATACAAACAAAAACATTACACATCTTCAATCTACATAAAAGGGGTCTCAAAGAAGAAAGTTGGGTAGATAATACACTAGGATCTAAGTTAATTTTAAGAGGAAGAACAAACACTCTAACATTAAATTGGAGAAACAGATTTCAGGGAAAAAGTGAATAATGTCCATGTTGTGATTGTGAAGTAGAAACATTAGAACATTTCCTGTTAGATCGTGAAGAATATAGTGAAATAAGATAACAGCAAAACTTTGTGAGAAACACAGTCAAACTAGAAACAACATAATTGCAAAAATACTAGTGTTTGACTCACTATCACCTGAAGAAATAGAAAACAGAATATACTATATGATAAAAATTTGGAACAAAAGAAAGAGAAAGATGCATTAAGAACAGTAAAGAAAATAATAAGAACCAAGAGCAACTACTAACTACGACAAAAAGTGGGAGCCGATACAAAGACACATCCCACGCCCACTACTGGACTGGACTAGCGGGATCCAGTGAGTAGCTAAGGCCCCACCACCTTGTCACTGCTTTGGCCCCAGTGTGGAGGCTGCAAAAGGCTAAATAAGTGCTTTTATCGACGTCAACACTGCCTTCCTCACCCAGCTGGCCTCCTCCAATCCACCCTCTCGTTCCTCTCCCCAAGAATGGCGGGAGACGCCAACGTCGCCAAGCGTTTTTCCCCTTTCCGCGTAAAAAAGCCCGCCAAATATCCCCGTGAAATATCCATGTTCGTAACAATATATATATATATATATATATATATATATATATATATATATATATATATATATATATATATATATATATATATATATATATATATATATATACTGCTCCTCCCCCCTCTCTGATTGTGGTATTAATGTGACTGTTCTTATATTACAGCTGCCGCCATTAGACTACTACTATAAGGGTCGTTGCGTCACAACCTGGCTGGGGCGTAGAGTCTGTAGCCAATATGCCTCCTGCCCATCCTTGTCTTGGCAAGGACGGGCGGGGGGCAGAGGGCGGGCAGGGATCTCTCCACGCCCCTGTCACGTGTGTGTGGCGCAGCGCCCCTCTACTAGAACATCCACCGAGGGAACGCCTCCCTCTTTCGATTATAAGGTATTTGTCTGTTTCTGTTTCTATGTTTGTATGTATGTATGAAAGAAATTTATAGTAAGGTGATTTATTTTTCGTTTTTCTAATTGTTCGGGAATCAAGAATCTATACTGTGAATCATATACATGATTCACAATATAAATTATTGATTCTGTAAGAAACCATTAAGCCAACTGATGACATATGAGGCCACCTTCAACATGATGGTGTAATGGTTCCAATCGCAGCTGACTGGTTCTGGGTTGACCCGAGATAAATATTATTAATTAATTATATTTGTTATCTTCTTAAATAGAGGCACAATGCAAACAAAGCATATGATAATCAGTAAGCAACTTAGAAAGTGCCCTTAACACACACACACACACACACACACACACACACACACACACACACACACACACACACACACACACACACACACACACACACACACACACACATTAGCTTGTTAAGGATTCTTAATAACTTAGTCAAGTAAAAACATGTACTACATTTGTATATGCTAGATTTATCATGTATGTCTGCAGAACAAAGAAAATAGAAATATATGGATGAGGCAACCTGTTTCAACTACCTTGAAAAAAAACTATATAAAAAAAAAACCATCACTACATTCACATTGAAGTATCTTTGGTTGATCAAAACCTTTTTGTCATCACCAACCATAAGGAAACTAACTAGATACACAGTTGCCGAAAAAAAAAATGCTTTCAATATAAGTGTGTAGTGTTAGAGGTAGAGTAAGAATGTGTAAAATGTAATGATAATGAAAGTGTTCTCAATTACCAATGATGACAGTGGGGTGCGTCATCGGTAGGCTACGCTCTTTCTTTTCTTCCAAGGAGAACCAACAAGGGAGTTACGCAACGGTCTCAAGGGGTAAACTATTATGTATTCGGTTAAAATACCATTGTGATGACGGCAGCTGCGTCAGAGATAACTTGTGTACGCTAAACACACTTACACTCACACATTTAAGTACACACTGTGGTATGTGTTCACTGTTCACTAGGGGAATGTTAGGAGTTCAAGCCTAGCAGCTTCTTAGGGAGAGGGGAGCGCGGTCTCGTTAACCCCAGCAGAACTATATGGTCTATAGAGGTACAGTACCTAATTCGGGGAGACTATTTAATCACCATTTAATCGGGTAACTAGCATCACGTAACCCTTTACGATTCATTTCGCCTGCTGCTCGATGCTCTGAGACTGTTACACGCATTAATCACGAAAGTGAAGTCGTGGGATTCTTGGTATTCTTATCCATCCTCTCTTCCGTCTCTATCCCATCGTATTTCTTCTTTTATGACCTCCTAATCTCTTTTTACGCTCGCTTCAATTACTTTCCTCCTCTCTTCTCATTCTTTCTCTTTTGTCCTTTTCTTCTTCCTCCTCCTCCTCCTCCTCCTCCTCCTCCTCCTGCTGTTTGTTCTTCCTATGTGTTCTTATGTGTTCCTCTTCCCCCTCCTCTTCCTCCTCCTCCTCCTCCTCCTCCTCCTCCTCCTCCTCCTCCTCCTCCTCCTCCTCCTCCTCCTCCTCCTCCTCCTCCCTATGTGTTCCTCCTCCCTACTTCTTACTTTTTATTTTTCAAGCGACAGGATGTCTGCAGCTGTCCTTTTCGATCTATTTTTTTCCCCTCGCGAAACTTTCTATTGTTGCTTTTTCCTCTCTTTTTATTACCGTTCACTTCGTCTGAGTTAATGCGTCCCTAAACTTGAATGTAAAATAGGATGGGTTCTCTCCATCTCTCTCTCTCTCTCTCTCTCTCTCTCTCTCTCTCTCTCTCTCTCTCTCTCTCTCTCTCTCTCTCTCTCTCTCTCTCTCTCTCTCTCTCTCTCGTGACCTGACCTGAAATGAAAGACGCAAGCGGATTACTGATTCAAACTGATCGATCTCCACGCCATATCCCTCTAGACCTACGTGGAAAGGCGCTGCAACAAAGCGTTTATACATAATTTGTTATGAAATAGGGACGTCCAGGCAACGTCATGTGTCGACGTCCATTTAAGTTAATTGAAAAGAGGAATGAGAAAAGGTGGCATTTTCTCCGCTTACGTTTTGATGTGGCTGCCCGTGATGAATGTTGTATGTAGTGATGTTGGTGGTGGTGGTGGTGAGGCTTTAATAATATAGCGCAGTGTTCCTTGTAATAGTTGTGGTGGTGAGGCTTTAACGGTGGGTGGTGGTATGGTATGGTGCACGTCGTAGTAGTTGGTAGTGGTGTACGTGCTTCACTTACCAATGACGCACTTACCTGAGCAGCCTGGCTATAGGAAGGCATCTCATTTTAAGTGGTGGGATGAAGATGCTGCTCCTGGCTGTAAAGGTTCTGCTACTAATTTTACACGACAATGACATAAACCCTTAATTGACATGAGGTTGGGTGGGTAAATTTATGGTTGTGGATGAAATACTCGTTTGGTATAAATGCGAGCTGCTTTATAGTGCATACGTCAACTAGTTTGTTTACTTACGAATGTCTACTACTATTTTACTACTATACTACTACTATTACCATTATTACCATAACTACTATAACTTATTACACATATTCGTAACCTGACAAGTGGTTCGCTCAAGTCTAACTACACAAGCCTCAAATATGTACTCGCTTCTAATACAAATACCAGCCTAGTCATGCAACAAATCTGCAGCGGAAAGACTCATCCATCATGACAATAAGATGCATTTGTGTGGCGGAGCGCGAGTGGCTGAAATCCATTAAATGACTGAAAAGGAGGAAGACGAGGAGGAGGAGGAGGAGGAGGACCGTAGGCTGGTTATTCAGAGGATGGATGTTAGAGCGTCTGAATATGCGAACAACAATGGAGAGAGAGAGAGAGAGAGAGAGAGAGAGAGAGAGAGAGAGAGAGAGAGAGAGAGAGAGAGAGAGAGAGAGAGAGAGAGAGAGAGAGAGAGAGAGAGAGAGAGAGAGAGAGAGTTAATTAGTTAGTTGAAGTCACGTGGAGTTGTTTTAATATAGGATCTTGACGATGATAGTTTTGTATACGTAAATCATAACTGTGTCTCATTACTACTACGCCGTGACATACGAGGGGAGAGTAAACGCGGGAGGAAGTTTACATATATAAAAGGCCTCTTGTATAGTATAACAATCGGATAATAGGGTGTAACTAAGGACATGCAACAGGATAACACAAGGGAAAAGCAAACAAAATACTGAAAAAAACGTTATACTGAAGTTCCAAAGGGGAAAATATAGCTTGGAATGGAAGGTGTAGTTACTTTGTTTATATAAAGCTTTAACCGTCAAGTGAGAAAATTTGGTTCAATGAAGAAAGTCATAAACGTGTGGATAAATGTGTTTAACGAAGATACTCATAACTTCCGGGAAATTAATGAGTTTGAGGAGAATCATTGCATATATAGAACAATACTTTCAGGATATTGTAGAGTTTCGATCACAAAAAATTTAAATATTTATTAAACAAATAATGGGAGGTTTATTTCACTTGTTTTGTGAATTGATAGGTGTATTTTACAGTATGTGGCATTATTACTTCTACTTTGGTTATGGTATTTTTTTTTTGGTTCAGTTTCTTTGTTTGTTAGTTTATTATTGAGCTGGAAGAGATTATCATGCACAGTAACATAGAAACATTAACTGTATTAAGGACGATATGGTTAGAGGCGTGTGAGGGTGGGTGTTACGGAGTGCTCTGTTTCAACTTCACTTATGTTCCTATTATCTTCCTATTACCTTCAGACAGTAAATCTATGGCCTTATTATTATTTTTCATAGATAACAGCAAGAAAAACATACGCAATAATCTAGTATTCCAATTTGCGTTAATGACTTAGGAATTGTGTGCGAGAGGAATGTAATACTAGAAAAGTGTTTGAAATATTAACGTTAGAACACGGGACGTCATGACCTTGGCACCGCTGAGTAAGATAGCACACACACACACACACACACACACACACACACACACACACACACACACGCACACACACACACACACACACACACACACACACACACACACACACACACACACACACACACACACACACACACACATATATCAGTCATACTCGTATTCATATAAAAAAAAAACATGTTCTAAATACTTATACATACACAAGCACATACATAACAGCAGCTGGACACGCAAAGCATACACGCGTCTGGTTATTTATGTCACACACACACACACACACACACACACACACACACACACACACACACACACACACACACACACACACACACACACACAAAGGATCACGTGCATTTCTAGTGGTCCTAATTCCCGCATTTATTTCGTTTATCTTGTTTGTTGTATTATTTATCTTCATTTGTTTTTTTTATGAAATGGTCATTACGGAATAGCCCAGGCAGTGTGCGTGTGTGTGTGTGTGTGTGTGTGTGTGTGTGTGTGTGTGTGTGTGTGTGTGTGTGTGTGTGTGTGTGTGTGTGTATGGTGGCGTGCACACTCATGCTCCATCTATTAGCCATTAGTGTATAGTATGGAATGTTACAAAGGGTTTTAGAGGTGTGCAGGACTGACTGACTGACTGACTGACTGACTGACTGACTGATTGACTGACTGACTGGCTGACTGACTGACTGACTGATATGGATAGACACAGATTGTAATATATACTGTATATATGGGGTTTCTCTTATCAGATTTAGAGTAACAAACAATAAACGTAAATAAAACAAGCAGGAAAATAAAATAAAACACAACAAAGGAATATAAAATAGGATTACCAAATTTGGAAGAAAAAAATCGCTTGGTAATAGTATATAATTAATGTTAAGGTTAATAGCATTTAGTATGTATATGTAATTCAATTTATATATATACTTATTTACTTGTATTGGGTGATTTACCTTTTTTTTTTTTTTAAATTAAGTAGGTTTAAGTTATCGTCAAGTTTGGCTGAGGTATCTTGTTTATTTACTTTTTCTTCAACGTTCAGCTGCTCAATTTGTGCGAGAGTTGTTTGTTTATTTGCCATTGTATGTGTGTTACCAATTCCTTGCATTGTTAGTCTTTGTCTTTCCCTTTGTCTGTCTGTGTTTGAGAGAGAGAGAGAGAGAGAGAGAGAGAGAGAGAGAGAGAGAGAGAGAGAGAGAGAGAGAGAGAGAGAGAGAGAGAGAGAGAGAGAGAGAGAGAGAGAGAGAGAGATGTGAAAATTGCATGGTAATACGTATGTTTGCATGGGAAGCCCAAAACTCTATGCCACTAAAAAAAAAGGATAAAAGTTAATTTAGCAGTTGTGCAATAATTCTTGTTTTATACATACCTAATAACCTGTGAAAATAAGCTGTTCTGCTTTTAAACATGCATAGTCTTACACACACACACACACACACACACACACACACACACACACACACACACACACACACACACACACACACACAACTTTAATATTATGATACATTATAATGAGGTAAATATGTGCAGGTGTACACGAATTATAATTAAGGAGAATATTTTTGTTTGTCTTTTTTCTATCTAACTATCTATCTATCTATCTTTCTTACAGGACTGATAACGAAATAGCAGAAAACAAATCATAGGCTGCTTTTATATCGTGGGGAGGAGGAGGAGAAGAAGAAGAAAAAGACAGGAACATACGAAGGAGAAGCAGGTAATATGAAATGTTTTGTCTTTCATGTATGTAATGTGCTCGACTAATATGTATCGTCTACTAGGTACAAGTCTTTGCAATTTGTGTGAATAGAACAGTGTAAGATGGTTATTCCTTTAAACCTATAGGATCAGCTAATCAATCAGAGACTTTGATTTCCTGTGACACAATAGTATTTTTGTTTTGTTTTTTTGTTTTATTTTGTACACGCTGATGTGTTAAGTTTTGCTAATTAATCGTATTTACTAGTAGTAATTTTGCAGGTTTCTGTATTCTTAAAACTATATTTGCCAAGAATAGTTTACACAGTGCAGTGCTATCTCAACCCTTCTTTGGCCATTTTTTATTGTTTTTTTGCTGAAAGGCATATGATTTAGATGTGTATGCTTACTATAGTTAAACTGGATCCATGACTTGACTTCCACATAACCTCGTTGTGCTTGGGACACCGTTTGTTTTAAGAGTATTATATCGTGTGTTGGTGAAGTTAATTGACGCCTTGTAGTGGATCTCAGTTTCATGTTCGTTCGCTGACAGTCTGTTCATAGACGTGTCGGAAGGAAATTTTCATTCAAATACCTTCAGCCAACCCAAATATTTCAACTGAAAAAAATCTATCAATCCATCCATCAATTTTTTTATGGTTGTGAATGTATGTGTGCATGCATGTATGTATGTATGTGTATAAATGATTGAAGTAAAGTAGCAGTTGTCCTTCCTTTGTTTGGAGATGTGAGGAGACTCTATTGGAATCATAAGGAACGGATGCTGGGTTTGAAACATCCTTGTTGCGAAATATTTATGTAAACAACTTCCCGTGCATGGCTCGTGTTTGCTTTCATTATTCCTCGGGCAGCTTGTTGCAGACGGTAACTACATGTATTTGAGATAAAAAAAAATTCACTTGATTGGCACTGGTCCTGAGGTCAAAGAACTTCAATGGATAAATGTTGCCGACTTTCTTAAAACTCATAAATTTCTTCACAATCTTTCCTTCAGGGATTAAATAAGAAGCTTCAAATGATCTTCTTTATGTTGCGTTCTAATTTTGGATTGAATTTTGCAGTGCATATATTTTTCTTCCGAAGTTAATTAGCTAGAGGACCATGACCCTAATGCACTACTAAATTCTGTTATTCTGTTATTCTGTTATAGTCGCAAGAGCTGAACACGTATCTTCTAATATTTCTGCATACATGATGAACAGCTGCACATCTTCGTATATATCATGTATTACTAGGAGTCCAGCTGTATGGGGATGGGTGTGGTGTCTTCAATTATTTTTGTATTTGAAGCACCAGTTGTGTTCATCTGGACCATGTTTTTCCTCCCTCTTAGTGAGAAAGCTTGTTTTTATCCACTGTTTTTGTCCGCTAGGTTTTATTTATGGTTCTCACGTAGGAGGAGGAGGTGGAGGAGGAGGAGGAGGAGGAGGAGGAGGAGGAGGAGGAGGAGGAGGAGGAGGAGGAGGAGGAGGAGGAGGAGGAGACGGAGGTGGAGGAGGGAAACGAGAAGGATGGAAACAGAAGAGAGATGAAAATTGGAAGAGGTTAAAAGGGATGAGAGCAATGTAGGAGGGATATTAGTATTCTGGAAGGAAAAAAGATGTGTGTGTGTGTGTGTGTGTGTGTGTGTGTGTGTGTGTGTGTGTGTGTGTGTGTGTGTGTGTGAGTGTGTGTGTGTGTGTGTGTGTGTGTGTGTGTGTGTGTGTGAGTGTGTGTGTGTGTGTGTGTGTGTGTGTGTGTGTGTGTGTGGGTGTGGGTGTGGGTGTGTGAAAAACAAAGAAATTAAAAGTAATTACATAGCTCTTACCTCTTTAAGAACCTTGCGCCATGTCTCTCTCTCTCTCTCTCTCTCTCTCTCTCTCTCTCTCTCTCTCTCTCTCTCTCTCTCTCTCTCTCTCTCTCTCTCTCTCTCTCTCTCTCTCTCTCCTAATACTCAGTCGATTGTAGGCCGCCAGGGACTGAGGCAACACACGTCTTTACTTTCATCTTCTTCACTGGATCTCTTTTCCCTTGTTCTTTCTTATTTTACTCCTCATTCTTGTTCTCCTTTTTTTCTTCTTCTCCTTCTCCTTATTCTTACCACCTAGCTTTCTCAAGTCTCAAGTCTCTCTCTCTCTCTCTCTCTCTCTCTCTCTCTCTCTCTCTCTCTCTCTCTCTCTCTCTCTCTCTCTCTCTCTCTCTCTCTCTCTCTCTCTCTCTCTCCTTTCCCTTGTTATTATTTCACTGTGTGCAATATATTTTTTCCTCCTTTAATTTCTTCCCTTCGCCCGCCCTCTTCCTTTCTTTATTTTCTCCCTACTCTCTCACTCTCTCTTTTGTAGGTAAACTTTTCCTTCCACTAAAAATGAGGCGACATTAGCGAGGTGGAGAGAGGAAAATGAGATTATAATTTCTCAGATTCTACTTCTCAATTATCTAATATGAGAGAGAGAGAGAGAGAGAGAGAGAGAGAGAGAGAGAGAGAGAGAGAGAGAGAGAGAGAGAGAGAGAGAGAGAGAGAGAGAGAGACTGCGTATTCATGTTGGTGAATTATTGCATATTCGATAAGTGAACGCCCCCCTCTCTCTCTCCCCTCCCTCCCACACACATACACACACGCACACGACTTACAACAAAAAACATAATTATTTACACACAAACAACCGTTGCACACACACAGATACACACTTCTAATGGATGAAGATGTTAGCAGAAAACAAACAAAGGATTCATGTTTAAGCGTAAAAAATATATGAAGTGGTTCCCGTGCGTGTCAGCAAAAAGTGGATTGAGTTTGGATACTAATGAGATATTGTAGCGATGCTTGTACCATTGGGAAAAGAGGCGACGTGGGACAATTGAATGATTTAATGGTACCCTCCCCCCCCACCACCACCACCACCACCACCACCACCACCACCACCACCACCACCATCACCACCACCACCACCACCACCACCACCACCACCACCACCACCACCACCCCGTTAATTTCGTAGCGTGCCTTGTCCTTCGGTATTATTGTGATTTCTCCATTCGAGTTGGTTTTTAAAGTGGAACCTCATGAGGGAAATAAGCCCTGGTAATGTCATCATCATCATTATCATCATTAATTGAGTGATTGTTAGTGCCGCAGGAAGTTTTTTGGTGATTAGGTGTTACTTATTATTGTTATTGTTGATGCTGTTTTAATTATTTGCATGATTATTATTATTTTTTTTTAAATTATTTAATGTACCCTTGTGATGGGGTTACAATAATTCCACCACCGTCATCCCTGCGGTTCGTAGGAGACGACAAAAAAGATGGAGCGAGTGGTCTGAGAAGCTCCTATTTATACTTTCCTCCGAAGCGACTAGTTGTAGAGGGGGAGAGGGGAGCAATGTCTCCATGAACCCTGGCGTGCTTTGTCTTTGTCGGGTGGGAGTTGGAAGGTGGAGTCGCACAGTCCGTGAACAATGTGTTTGTCAGTGTAATGATATGCAGGTTCAAACAGAACATGTACTGTCCATTATCCACACAGTCTCGTGACAGATATCAGATGGTGATGTTCACTGACATCTGTGAGCTTCTCTGCAAGAACATGCGTTTGAATGAATGGTGTATTTATGAATGTGAAATATTTGGCTTTTACTGACATATTTCACTGTTCCACTTGGTAGGTAATAAGAAGTACGACCTTTGATGGTTTGTGTAGCTTCCACTCACTCATTACTTTCAAACAAGTTGGAGTCAAAGGCTGTTCGTCTCATCACCTTTAACTGGCTGTCTTCAACCTTACAATTCACTACCGTATTGCATCTTTTGACATTTATATAAATAGATATTTTCATGGTTACCGCTATTCTAAACTTGCAAGCTGCTAGTTTTCCTCCCTCATCACCCATGGTTTCGCAGCAGAAGTCTTTGTACAAGTCATTTTCACCAATATTTTTTCACTTTGATAAAGCTAAAGTTAATCATTATTTTATAACTTAGACTGGGAAACTCTGAAACATTGTTTTTGTTTTATTTTTTCGCTTTCCGACAACGTTGACTTTCCTTAATATTAATAAAGTATGAAGTCACCTTGAATGCTGAATTGACCACACCCATTTTAACCCTTGGATGCCCCGTTTGAACTTGGGCGAGCGATAATTCACTGACTTTATTCTAAGGTTTGATCCGTACCTATGGTTAATATCCTTTTCATGTACACGTATAGGTAATACTAAACTGATATGGAGGCAGCACCTCCATAGCCTGAGGTCGACATCAGCTTAAAGACGAACACGGACCTCATCGTAATATTTAACTATCTACACACACACACACACACACACACACACACACACACACACACACACACACACACACACACACACACACACACAGACACACACACACACACACACACACACACACACACACACACACACACACACACACATATATATATATATATATATATATATATATATATATATATATATATATATACATATATTTGTATATATATTTGTATATATATATATATATATATATATATATATATATATATATATATATATATGTATATATGAATATATATATATATATATATATATATATATATATATATATATATATATATATATATATTTGTATATATATTTGTATATATATATATATATATATATATATATATATATATATATATATATATATATATATATATATATATATGTATATATGAATATATATATATATATATATATATATATATATATATATATATATATATATATATATATATATATATATATATATATTGGTGTTACAATTATAATGTTATAGCTATTTATAAGTAGTTAATATTTGTGTGTGTATGTGTGTGTGTGTGTGTGTGTGTGTGTGTGTGTGTGTGTGTGTGTGTGTGTGTGTGTGTGTGTGTGTGTGTGTGTGTGTGTGTGTGTGTGTGTGTATTCACCTGTTTATCTCTCCCTGTCTGAGTTGGACTTCAGTAATAATCTGATCTGCGTCCTGCTTTACTCAGGATCTAGGAGTGTGGATGTCAGCTTTTTCGTTCCCTAACTGTTAACTCCCAGTACTTATGCCCAGTAATCTTGAATACAAAATGTAATATTTCAAGTTAAATGATAAAATCATGCAAATTTTATCTATAAAAATGAATAAATAACTACGAGGGAGGATTGCTGGGTAAGGGCTACCAGGCAACGACTTAACCCAAATGATAAATGGCTTGTATATCATTAAATGTATACATTTTTTTTTTCGATGCAGCGTATTTTCCATCTCACGCCCCAGTGGAAATCAGTAAGGCTCTGTAAGGGAGACCGCGCGCCAGGTTAATTAAGAACAGCTGTTCTGGAATGAATAATGATTAATGATAATTTATATCGTCCTTCCTGTCAGGCTGCGGCTGCCTTTAGTCCTCCACTTGTGCTTCTTTCGTGACATTAAATATTGCCACTGTAAGCCATACTAAGCAAACTCCGGACCTGTGAACACTGCGGTCACTAGGATGCGAAGAGGTGGAATAGACGTGGGAATTGAGGTGTTCTCGTTTGTCAAGGTATATTGATTGTAATGGACTATAATGACATAGTGGTAAATGTAACAAGTGTGAAAGCTTGAAGCAATACTCACCCGTATGCAGCTTGTATATTGTTCCTAAGTTGTTTGTCTTGTTGGTCGGGTTGTGTAGTTAAGTGTTGCAATGATACTTTTTTTTCTTCTATTTCTTAAGTTCTGTTCAGCATTCCCCTTATGACAATTATTTTTATTTTTATAACGAATGCGTTGGTGGAGCGATAAAATGTTAACTCTTACTCACTGTAAATATTTGGAGTTCGAACACCCACCACCACCACAACCACCAACCAACAATGTTCCTTTTTTTTTATATATATATATCCTCCGGCAGCTCTTATGCAAAGGTCAAATTATCACACACTTGAAGCTGAGGGAATGACTGTCGACACCACACGCACATCCAAAGGTTAAAATCCAACGCGCGCTGCTCGGCCCAATCAACCCTGCTACTCGGCTCATCCAATAAAGCTTAGGCACCATTTACCCTAATAGACTATGGATGGAGCCTCATAGCTGTTGCATGTTGATTCAATATAGTGAGGAATCCAATTAACATCTGTATCCCCAGCCAAGCAGAAATGAGTAAATAAATTAAAAATCCTTGTTTCGTACTGGCAATTACGTCCGCATCATTCAAGCATAATCAGATTCTCCCAAAAGTGTACGTTTGTATGTTGGTAACCTCGTACCTAATGACCCCCATACCGCCTCATACCCTTCCCAGATAAGGCGCCTCTTATTAATGATAGCCACCCCACCCCGCTCACCCCAAACACATATATACCACACCACACCACACCACACCACACCACACCACACCACACCACACCACACCACACTACACTACACTACACTACACTACACTACACAGACAGACAGACAGACACACACCACGTAAAAGATCGAACAAAGAATAGGGAACATAATGAGGAAACTAAGTAAGCTAGCGAGATAAATGAGACAGACCTACGACAGAGGAATGAGGAGAGTAAACCAAGAGAGACACTTCATTGGTTTGGAAAGCCTCCACCTAATGCTGCAAAGGCTCACAGGCTCTCATTAGTCGGGCTTGAGAGCAAAACTTTTCTTGACTGGTTTATTTTCAAGAGCGAAGAAGGTTCACGTTGAATTAGTCAGACCTTGAGGGATGCTAAGAGAGAGAGAGAGAGAGAGAGAGAGAGAGAGAGATAGAGAGAGAGAGAGAGAGAGAGAAGAGAGAGAGAGAGAGAGAGAGAGAGAGAGAGAGAGAGAGAGAGAGAGAGAGAGAGAGAGAGAGAGAGAGAGAGAGAGAGAGAGAGAGAGAGAGAGAGATTGTTAAAAAAAAAAAAAAACGCCCCAGCGCACTCCCTACCTTTGTGTCGCCGTTCAGTATTAAGTGGAATTCAATTTTCAAAAGATTACGTCATTATAAAAGGGGAACTTCAGAGCTTTGAAAGTG
>JAXIVD010002027.1:0-68950 GCA_036785275.1 Cancer borealis | reverse complement strand
GTAGTAGTAGTAGTAGTAGTAGTAGTAGTAGTAGTAGTAGCAGTAGGAGTAGTAGTAGTAGTAGTAGTAGTAGTAGTAGTAGTAGTAGCCTAGTAGTAATAATAATAATAATGATAATAATAATAATAATAGTAGTAGTAGTAGTAGTAGTAGTAGTAGTAGTAGTAGTAGGAATAGTAGTAATAGTAGTAATAATAATAATAATAATAATAATAATAGTAGTAGTAGTAGTAGTAGTAGTAGTAGTAGTAGGAGGAGGAGGAGGAGGAGGAGGAGGAGGAGGAGGAGGAGGAGGAGGAGGAAGAGGAAGAGGAAGAGGAGGAAGAAGAGGAAGAAGTGGAAGAAGAGGAAGAGGAAGAGGAAGAGGAAGAGGAAGAGGAAGAGGAAGAGGAAGAGGAAGGAGGAGGAGGAGGAGGAGGAGGAGGAGGAGGAGGAAGAATGGGGGCCAGGGAGGGGTGGACGGTTAAGTATGGGGGCCAGGGAGGGGTGGGCGCTTAAGTATGGGGGCCAGGGAGGGGTGGGCAGTTAAGTATGGGGCTCAGGGAGGGGTGGGCGGTTAAGTATAGGGGCCAGAGTGGGGTGGGCGGTTAAGTATAGGTTCAGGGAGAGGTGGGCGGTTAAGTATAGAGTCAGGGAGGGATGGGCGGTTAAGTATGGGGGCCAAGAAGGGATGGGCGGTTAAGTATGGGAGCCAGGGAGGGGTGGGCGGTTAGGTGAGGGATCAGGGGGGGGGGGGGGGCCTGACTTTACTCTATATCATTCTGGTGAAGATGTAAAATAACACCAATAATAACACCAATAATAATAATAATAATAATAATAATAATGATAATAATAATAGTGGTTAATATATGGGTAGGTTAAGCACTCATTATATCTCCTTACCTTAATAACACACTGCAAATTCAACCTCAGATACTTGTTCAGCTCTCTTCACACACTTCACTCGTTCAATTACGTATAAAACAAACTATTAATTACCTTTTAAATTGAATAAATACACAGCCAGCCAGCCCGCCCGCCAACCAGCCAGCCCGCCAGCCAGAAAAAGGCGGGATATTTGTATGATGGGGGAGACACCTAGCGGGGATTAGTGAAAGCATAGCCAATAGCATTCATTGTCTTATACACACAATACTTCTTAAGCCAATCAGATTCATTGTTTCATATCGGCTATGGTTTAGTCTCCCCCCCTGCATTTCCCTCCCCCGCTCAGTTGAAATATGGCGGGAAATTTGTATGATGGGGGTGACATCTAGCGGACACTAATGAAAGCATAGCCAATAGCATTCATTGTCTTGTACACACAATACTTCTTGAGCCAATCAGATTTATTGTTTCATATCGGCTATTGTTTTCAGAGTCCCTCCCCTGCTCCTCCCTCCCCAGCTCAGTTGAAAAATGGCGCGTGACCAGTGAAGTGGTGTGAATATTCTTAATTTTGATAAAGATATTATACAAATGGAGAAAGATAACGAGTGATTTTAACGCTACGTAGTGATTGTTTAAGTGTTTTATGCGGTAAGAACTGTGATGTTAAGCCTCAAACCGTAATTATTTGTGTTGAAAACACTGGTCAGACATTAAGAGGCTGCCGTATTATGTACAAAAGCAGTATTAATTTAGTGTTAATGACGTATTATATAACAAAATCAGTGTTAATGTCGTGTTATATAGCGAATTTTAGTGTTAATGTCGTAATATACAGCGAATTTAGTGTTAATGCCGTGTGATTTTTTTTTTTTTTACATTGAAAGGGTACCGAACCTCACGTCACGTCACGTGACTTCCAGATAAAGATTCACGTGACCTCCTTTACCTGGATCATTACACACCCGGACTAGTACCTTGCGGTGGCCCCCCTCACCCCCTCCACCCTCCTCGACACCAACCTCTTCCTACTCCTCCTCTTCGTCCATCAGAGAAGGAGGGAACAGAGGCTCCGTGGGACGTGACGTGGTGAGTGTTAAATCTATACGTTATTATATGTTTTCATTTTCAGGATTTTTTCCTCCAGGTGTGTCTAACCCTTCATGACTTGCCTTTCAGAGACTATTAATTATTGACAAAAAAAGATATAAGATTGCAAGGAATACAACAGGATCAGCTATAAGAAGAGAAGGTACTGGTCATGTAATGTATGTGTGTTATGATTATTTTGCTATTATTTTGTTTTATATGTTTTTTTTCTCTCTTTATGTATGTATGTACGTATGTTTATTAATTAGTATGTGTGTGTGTCTGTATGTGTGTGTGTGTGTGTGTGTGTGTGTCTGTTTCTCCCCCTCTCTCTCCTATTTACACTCTCAGGGCAAGAAAAAGACAAAAGGCGAAGGAAAGCATAAAAAAAAAAAATTCTCATACGTTTCCAAATTCACTTCCCTTTTATTTCCACCTTTACTGTATAACTTTATGGGGGAAATAACCGTCTCATGGCCCAGAGCAGTGTTAGGTTACTAGTGGCAGGCTGTGAATGTTAGGTTATGACCGGGTTACTACAGCCAATATCTCACCCTTATTACAGTGGCCGAGGGAAGCTCAAAGGGGGTTAGATATAGAAGTTATTTAGTATTTGGCTTATGGATTTATGTACTGTGTATATGTGGTTTGATTAGTAATGGTGGTTGTGTGAGTTTTGTTATTGTTGTTGTTGGTGGTGGTGGTGGTGGTCTCGCTCTCGCTCTTGCTCTCTCTCTCTCTCTCTCTCTCTCTCTCTCTCTCTCTCTCTCTCTCTCTCTCTCTCTCTAGCTCTCTCTCTCTCTCTCTATTAAAACTTGGCTTATCACCGTAGATTTTAACTAATAATTAAACTAGTAGAAAGGACAATGCGGCTTTGAAATCACCTTAATTAAATAATCCTTTCTTTTGACTGTATTCAAGAGGGAAATACAAAGAGGGTCGGGCGGTGGTGGTGATGTGGGTGGTGGTGGTGGTGGTGGTGGTGGTGGTGGCGGTGGCGGTGGTGGTGGTGGCGGTGGTGGTGGCGGTGGTGGTGGTGGTGGTGGCGGTGGTGGTGGGGGTGGTGGTGGTGGTGGTGGTGGGGGTGGTGGTGGTAGTGGTGGGGGTGGGGGTGGTGGGGGTGGGGGTGGGGGTGGTGGTGGTAAGTTTGCAGTAAAGTTTCAGGTATCTAAGTTTTTATCTCGTTAAACTTTATTCTGATGGATAATTCTAATCTATGAGAGAGAGAGAGAGAGAGAGAGAGAGAGAGAGAGAGAGAGAGAGAGAGAGAGAGAGAGAGAGAGAGAGAGAGAGAGAGACTGATGACAGCTTCATCAAAATTTCCCTACATGGAATATTCTGATCTGAATTTCATCTCTCTCTCTCTCTCTCTCTCTCTCTCTCTCTCTCTCTCTCTCTCTCTCTCTCTCTCTCTCTCTCTCTCTCTCTCTCTCTCTCTCTCTCTCTCTCTCTCTCTCTCGTTTTCCATCTTACAATTTTTTTTCAATTCCCTCTAATTTCCTTTCTCTTAGCCAACTTTATCATTTTCCTTTTAAAATATGGTGTAGGAGGAAGAGAAGAAGGAGGAGGAGGAGGAGGAGGAGGAGGAGGAGGAGGAGGAGGAGGTGGTAAAGGTGGGGCTGAACAAAAAATGTGGGAAATGAGAGAAAAAATGTTTAAAATACTGCACAACTTAAGCCATTGATCACTTCGAGTTCAATGGATAAATAGACTTGGAATATACGTGGAGCTTATCTTCCTCTTCCTCCTCCTCCTCCTCCTCCTCCTCCTCCTACTATGATCTGACGCCCACCTCACCTATAGTTAAGTACCCGTTATAGCTCCTTGGTTACATAACTTTGGCTATCAGTACGCGCCTAACATTATACAACTTTATACAGAAGCGTGTGTGTTGTTATTTTAACGGCTCTGTTCTTCAAACTCGTGTGTATAAAGTTAGTTTCGTAGATACAACATACATATATACATACATACTACATGATATCACTTCTAGCTTTCTATTGTTTCATCTACTCTCTACTACTAATATTAGCTAGTGTAGTTTAGTGAAATCAAACAGCCAAGTAAGGATCTATTAACGTAGGTCTGTTGCTGTTTGTATCTATTTGTAATCCTGTGTAATCCTTCTCATCTTTTTATTCCTAGTTTCCTTTGAACTGTTATAATTTGGTTCCGTTTTCATCTTTACCTTCTGTATCATCATTTGTCTTCATAATTATCCTCCTCTTCCTCCTCCTCCTCCTCCTCCTCCTCCCCATCCTTCTCTTCTTCCTCCTCACTCGCTCACTCACTCACTCACTTTTCCCCGCCTTCTCCCGAGAAAGATTAATCGACTGACATGAAAGCTAAGATTCTTTATTAAAACTTTCCGCTTCCCAGACTGCTGCTCTGTTTCATCCCATCCTCTACCCACTCCCCTAATGGTAGTAGTAGATAGTAGCAGTGTTAAAAAATAGTTGTTGTTGTTGTTGTAAAAGTAGTGGTGATTGTGATAATTGTTGTAGTAGTAGAAATAATGGTATAGTATTGGTGGTGGTGTTGTTGGTGGTGGTGGTGGTGGTGGTGGTGGTGGTGGTAGCAGTAGTATTAGTAGCAGAATGAGGAGAAAGATCAGGAGGAACACAATGCCTCCAAGTGTTCATTATTTTTCTTAAAATATCTATTAAAGTACTTTTAATGCATGGTTAAGTTCCATCAATAACAAATTAAGAGGATATGATAGGCATCAGTAACCCACCTAGACTCCTACACACGCCTTGCTACCCCGTAACAAACAGAGGGAGAAACAGACACACACACACACACACACACACAACACACACACACACACACACACAGATCCCTCATGAAGTAATACCTTGGCTTGGCAGTAGATGTGACGAGGGTGAGTGAGTGAGTGAGTGTTGCTCCGCCGCCGCCACCACCACCGCCACCACGCTGCTGCCTCGTGGTGCTGGTGCCTTCCTTGCTTGGCTCCTGTGTCGGGAAACAAGGTGGGGCTCAGATCACTTACATTTAACAACTTGCGTCTTCAAACAACCATCAAGATAGATACAAAACTTTTTTAGAAATACAGAAAATTAGTAATAATACTGCCTATGCTATCTTTGTTTTCATATTATTTGGTCATGAAAGATGTATTTTTTTCACCCTAATAGTCATAATTCAATGTTGCCTTCAATGATAATATCAAACAAATTAATAATTAGTTATTCTTTAATACCTTTATTGAGTGAAAGGTGTATTAATTCCCTTCATATAATAATTCAATAGCACACAACAGATGACGTAAGGAAAAACAGATTAATTTCACTATTTGTACCCAGAATGACACTAACACATCCTCACACTACTGATAACAAGCAAACGTGCCGAGAGATGTTCTAAATAGTTAAACACACCTTGGAACATTGTTTAGGTAGTGTGTTGCTGGCCAGGGGCGGGGTGTAGGGTGTAGGACGTAGGCGGACTCTCTCCAGAGGGTGGTGTGCCACACCACCCTCCGCAACGCCACATCAGGTGTGGCCTTGCATTCACTCGAGTTATTGCCGGTGTCACACTGGCTGTGTGTGTGTAGACTACCTCACGACCTACCTTGCACTCGGGATCCTCTCCCTCTGCCCATGCGCGGAAGGCGAGTTTGTTGCCAAGCGCACGACGGGGCGACAAAAAATGTAAACACAATATATGGGCCGGGTTCAAGAACACAACATTTTCCATCGGTATAAGATGGTAAGTTTCAAGAATGACCATCCCCAGGCAAACCGCTTCAAGGCGATGTGGGCCATGTACCGGGAAATGTGAATCGAACTAATTACCTATAAAAGCGAATTGGCCTCCTTGCCACATCCTCGATGCGGGAAATGAACGAAAGTTCAACTTCTCCTTAATGCACCTGGATATAAATAAAACAAATATTCGTATAGATTTCGATGCATTTCGAAGGATTTTGACATTCATTTCCGTCGCAAATGCATATATTCGAAACAATTATTATTATTATTATTATTATTATTATTATTATTATTATTATTATTATCATAATTCTACAGGGGACAGTGGGCGTGCGGGCGTAGGGGCGTGGGGAGCTTGAATGGGCGTGTGTGTCCGTCCTTCCGTGTGTGTCCCCTGTAGGAAGGTGTTGGGTGATGGGTGTGTAGGGAAGGCTAGCGGGCGTGGGTGTCCTTGGGTATCTTGTGGGTGTGTAATGGGCGCCTCGTGTACTCCTGCATTGGCCCGGAATTGGCTAAAGTATCGTTATGGAGTGCTGATGTAGATCCGTTTTCCGACCCGCAATGTAACCGATTCAGGCCCGGGGTGCAAACGTATATTGGCACGTAATCAGCCCACAATGGGGCCGATTACTACGTAATGGATTACCGATGCAAGACCGAATCATTTTTTTTGTGACTTGCCGACACTGGCACGATGCTGGCCCGGCATAACCATGTTTGCTGGGTCTGTCAACACCAACTGTCGGAGCTCCTGACGTCGGTGGCAGGCATACCAACAGGCACCAAAAACTTGCTGACTAATATAAACGTTTAAATTTATGATGACTTTGTTTTTCTTTATAAATGAAAAAAAAATGCTCTGAAAGGGATTTTATTTTCATAATTGTACATCATCCTTCTTCGCTATCAACTTCACCATGAAAATATTTCGGTTCGTTGTGAGCATTACAATGATCTTGGATTGTTAGTTGCTGTAGGTGTTCTTGACGAAATTAGCAATGACCTTTAGTGCCTCGAAGGTCTCTTGGCCGGACGGGATGATCTCGGTGGGCGGCAACAGGAAATACTTGGGGCCAGTGTCCCGCAGCTCCACTACGTAACTATACTTGATGCCGGCCTTAGCCTTGGCCCAGTCATCGGAACCTCCTGAAGCTGCATCTGCATAGAAGAGAAAACTAAACGCATGTTCTACAGGGTGGATCAAGAGTTTCATAAAAAAAAAATTCTTGAGAAGTAAGGAAAATCGACTTACAAATGGTGTTGGTTGAAGAGCCAATTTCGTAAGGGATGCCGTGAACAGCCGTGAGGGCACGCACTGCTTCATGAGCAAGGCGGTCCTGCGAGGAAGAAAGAGAAAGAGAGTGGTAGAGAGAAAAAATGAGAAGGTATAAAATGCCATACAGACCTGAGAGGTTATTAGAGCAGGTGGAAGACAGATGGTAAGAGAAGGAAGATGAATGGGGACAAAGAAAGAAAGAAGAAACAGGGTTGTAAAAAATTTTGCAAATAGAGAAAGATAAAGAAATGTATAAAAAATATGGCGACGTAAACAAAGAAAGAAAAAAAAACGCTCACCAGGTCCCTCCAGTCATGAGGAAGGTCAGCAGTGTAGCCCCAAGGGTACATCCATTTCTGTCCGTAGGAATGGAAGGTGATGTACACCTTGATGTTATTTTTCAACCGATGGATTTGATCCCGCACCACCTTCATCTCCCTCTCTGAGAAGGGATGAGGCCCGGCGTAGACAGCATCACAGGAGTTGTTGCTGGCACCAATCTCTGATTGTAGAAGGGTCAGGTGGTTTGAAAAGACAGTCGCCTTTGAGTTTACCTTGATGAACGTGGAATCCTTAAGTAGCATCCTTTAATGACTCACATAACTGTGACATACATCACCGTAGAGCTTAACATGATATTCATGTAACACGTAGGTGAGAATACAATGAAAGGCCCATTCTATCCAGGATCCAATAAATAGTCAAATGTATGTACAACTTTTGTCGAATTAGAAACAGATACAACACTTTTAAGGAGCGACTGTAGGTCCTCAAAGCTCCATGCCACTGAACACACCCAAAAGTTACCGATGTGTTAGTAATTCTAAGAACTCACCCATCCATTTAATGTCCCAGTTCCGGTTGGGGTCAACGCCTATGCACTTGTCTCCTCCATCGGTGGGTGAGCGAGTCTTACGCCACATGCGGTTCTATGGGCGGGAAAACAACAAGGATAATCAGAATTCATGTAGCTACTCTCTGAGAATAAGAGCAATGGTGGTGGAGGGAAGGGCTGTGTTGTGGAGAGAAGGATTGTGTGGTGTTGGCCGAGAGCAATGTGTGGTGGTGCAAAAGAGAAATGCAAAGTGGTGGTAAAAAGGAGTGTGGAGAATGAATGGGTAATGGTGTGGCCACTTGTTACACTTACATCAGTAAAGGTGTAATCGTAGCCATCAGGGTTGATGACTGGCATCACGTAGAAGTTGACGTTGGACAACAAGTCGTTATAAGCACCGCTGTTGGTGACCAGCTCGTTGACCATGTAGGTAACGGTGGCGGGCGAGATCCACTCCCGCCCATGCATACCTGTTGGAGCGGAGAAGTTAACACACTATAGTATGAATAAGTGTATCAATATCTCTTAGTGCACGACAACCTGTGCAGGGGCATGGCACCTCTTACCTCCATCGATGAAGATGGCAGGCTTATTAGCTCCGCCTTTGCCAATCGTGATAAGGTACATGCCGCGGCCATGGAAAGACTTGCCCACCTCCTCCAGAGTGCATAAGTCAGGGTAGTTTGAGGCCAACATGGTCAGCCACTCGCTGATCTGAGTGATGCACCAAGAAGGAGGTAAGGGTGCAGAAAGGAAAGAGTATAGTAAACAAATATATACATAAAATTTCAAGTGCAGACTAACATTAAGATTTTTAGATGTTATTGGAATGATGTGGGAATGAACGTCCTGAGCAAGTCGCATTACTCCTCTGTGATCGTTTGGGAGGATACCTAACAATTATACTGGTTATGGCGGTCAAACTATGAGCTATGCCAAGCAACATTGCTTTATGAGGTTTTCAAACGCAGTAGGAGACACAAAAAAAAAAATTTACCAATGTGTATATGGGAAAGTGGATATATATATGTTTGTGTGACGTGGTTGGTGTGGTGCCGAGTGGTGCATTGAGGCAGTGTGGTGTAAGTTGTGTGTGTGAGGAAAGTCGAGCGTCACTCACTGTGTTGAAGTCATGATAGTCCGTCCAGTCCATTACCCGAGAGCCGCGCATGTATGAAGCAGTCATTTGCTCCTCCACCAGGCTGCCCACGTCTTTCACTTTCATATTTGCCGTTAAGCTGTATTGATTGAGTGTGGTGTTGAGCCTCAACATTTGAGGGGCAGTGGCCATGATATCCACGTTCGAGCCTGAGTGAGTGAAAGGGAGAGGTGAGTGTCTGTAGCCTCTACAGTTCCCGTTTGGCACCGCCAGTAAGAACTGTTGTTACTACTGCGGCTGGTGTTGCTGCGAACGAACGACCAATTGTTTGCATATTTGTCTTTGCAGACGCATATACTCGCTTCCATTTTGCTGAGTTATACCGAGTAAATTGAAAATCAATGAATTTATATATTTGATATTTCTTATATGAATACATCTGCATGATAGTAGTACACTTGTTTAAATACATTATTTTCCTACATGATGAAGTTCAAGAACGGAAATGTAATCGGGGTTTTAAAAAAGAATTAATCCTTCGTTGACCTCCCTTACCAACTTTAATTAAATAGAAATCCCATAATGTTATTTTCTTTATAGTGATTTAGAATCATTGATGTTTCGTTTAATGATAACACACCAACACTGTGGCTTCAACCTATACTGTGTGGCTCTGACAATACTCTCGTCACTCTTGTGATTCTGACATTTCTCACGTAGCACCAGTGGTTCTCATTTGACTCCAACAATGCCTGTGTGGCTCTCACAGATTTCATGTTGCAACGAAAGTTCTCACACGTCACCAAAGGAACCCACACAACCCCACAATTATTGAAACGATATATGTATGCCATCGACAGTGTCCAAAATAAATATCACTCACCCATTCTGGCGGGCTCCGTCCAGAAATCAAAGGTGTCATTCATGAACATATCGCGTAGCGCACTGAGCTGCTCATCTGTTTCTGGCAGCACCGTTACCAGCTTGGCCCTGTAGGGAGGGTGAAGTTACATTGGTGGGCTTGGGAAAGGTCTTTTTAAGTTTACCAGGCAAGAGAGAGAGAGAGAGAGAGAGAGAGAGAGAGAGAGAGAGAGAGAGAGAGAGAGAGAGAGAGAGAGAGAGAGAGAGAGAGAGAGAGAGAGAGAGAGAGAGAGAGAGAGAGAGGCTGAAAGTCAGCTATTAGAGAATGAGCGGTAAGCATAGGAGAGAGAACTCACCCGTGGAGGTTAGAGTCGACCAGTATGACCAACATCATAGACGCAAACACAATCAGACTCTTCATGGCGGTGTGTAAGCCCAGACTACCGCTTACTCGCTCCCACACTTGTGTATACATTATTGTGTGGCGCAGTGATGGCAATGTGTGCTGCCCTAACCAAGCATACATATATATATATATATATATATATATATATATATATATATATATATATATATATATATATATATATATATATATATATATATATATATATATTCTCTCTCTCTCTGTCTCTCTCTTTTTTGTGTGACTATACACAGACAGACAGGGGTACAGACAAAATCAAAGCCTATATTTGCAAAATAGATTTACTCAATTTGATGAAATAAAGCATATCACATTACATCTTGTTTCATCTTATAAGAGTGCGACTTAACTTAAGCAGGACATTAGTCCACCTTATATATAGGCGCTGAGCTTCAGAATGGGTCTAAGACAACGGCACTAGCGGCCAGACCCATTCTGAAGCTCCGCGCCCAAGGTGGACAAATGTTCTGCCTTAGTTAAGTCGCACATTTTCTTATGTTCAAATCTAAAGGATTAAAACCAGTCAGATGTGGTCCAACTACGTCCTAAACATCGATTGCATCTAATTGATTGGTATTCCAGGTCGTGAGGTGATAGTACCTTAAATCGCAGGACACCTTATATAGAAATCTGAAAAAGAAGCACTTTCAATGTACAGACAGACGCCTAACCAATCACATCTTATTGATCACCAAGGTTCAAATGGAGTTTGGTCAACGTTGACTGTCCTGTCACTACAACTACATACCTTTTCATCTTCTTCATAAATTAATTTCTGGTGTTGCTACATTTTCTACGTTTTCTAGAGTTGCACAATTCACAATTCAGCATACATCAATGTTACATACATTGTGAAATCCCCACAATCGTGTGGTACAGATACACAACACAGCCTTTGCATTCTTCTCTGGTCCGTGTTTTTTTTCATTGATGAATACAATGCATTTTTTAAATAAAACAATACGTCACTGAACATGCAGGTATTCTGCTGCATGATGCAGCATTATAATAACACATCTGTATGTGTCAGCATTCTTCAAGTTCTCCTGTTACATCAACACTTGTGAATTAAACTTTTTCATTAAAAATTAACCGTCTGGTACCAAATAAAGGCAGCTCCTACCACTAATACCAGGTGTGTGTATGTATGTATGTATGTATGTCATTGAAGAAGAGAGGATAGTTATACCTGTAGAAGCTTGACAAAGTGGAGCAGCGAGTATGACGATTCATAGAGGACAACTTAAGAATTTTTGTGGATATGGGCCCGTATCCACAAAAATGACATGACGCTCCTAGACGCCCTAAAGCACCAGCGGAAGGTTGCTGCATTAGCGGTGTTCCACGAGGCCAAAGTGAAAGAAGTGCCACACCAGGCAAGACTGAGGCTCCATTGTGACACACAAGAACGGTGCTCTCCCATTCTGAGCAGGTTGATGTTCCAAGGTCACACACAGGGCTTTCGCCTCAAGACTATGGAACAAGATGAGTACGGTCGTGCCTTCAGTGAGGAGCATGTCAACACAACAGGTTAAGGTGGGTGGTGACAGGTGGAGGACATTCCCAACTTTAATGGTACTGTACATGTAACCGAAGTCACTCTACATTTCATGGTTTGTTCATAGTGATCTTTAAATAGATGCCTCCATGACAGGGGATTCTATAGCCTAAAGTAATTGTAACCAACCTATCATATGTATACTCATAGACTGTAACAAGTTTAAAAAGAGAGAGAGAGAGAGATTTTTGACATGTTTATTAATTCTAATCACTTTTGTACATTTCCTAATATGTTGTTATATACTTATATCACAAATAAAAGCATACTAGGATAAAAAACAAAGTCAAAACATTTACACAAATCAATATAGTAATAGTAGTGCCATTAATTAATTACAACAATTTATTGGTAGTATATACATTTTAATCAGGTGATGCTCCTCTCTTACTACTTCTTTTCATATTTCCTGTTTTCCTTTTGACTCTCTGAACAAGTGAGGTCAGCTCCAGGTTCTTGGTCTGCTGCCCCAGATTGGGTCTCTTGGCGCCTGGCTGAGGAAACACATCACTCATCACAAGAGGATTGATGAAGGCAAGAAAGGTGTGATGGAAGGAGAAAATATAAGCATATCTTTTGTTAAGGAGTGCTCATGAGGAGGAGGAGGAGGAGTGGGGACGCTCTATGTTCAGAAATATTGCACTTGTTATCAGCTTTCATATCTAATGGTAGTGAGCATGGAGTCCAAACAGACATGTGCTGGTGAACATAATTATGATATTTTTATCCAATATGTAAATCAAAGTCAGGATTATTTCATGAACATGATTGTATTGAAACCTGAAATAGCCTCAAGGAAGAGACAGTCTAGGTCAAAACTATTTACAGATTTAAGACCAAATTTGATAACTATGAAGATAATCACTGAATACAACTAGGTAAATACACCATTACTTACCACCTCCTCGCCACTCTCTGCCACGCGTTTCCTCTGTATGTCCCCAATGAGGCGATCCATTGCCTGTGTGCGCTTGAACTGTGGGTGTGACGGGTCAATGTTGTACTCACCACTGGTCAGCAACTCTGAAAACCGATGGTCACTCACATTGACCTGAGGAAGGAAAACACAACATGAATATACGGGTGATGTTGCTTTTTCATTTTCACTTCTAGTCATCTGAGGGAAAGTTAATTTGATTGGTAGTCACAACAGATACATAGAGTTCTGTAATAGTATAAAATATTACTTATGAAAAACAATATTGGATTACAACCAAACAATCATCACTGGTTCTTTGTTTTCTCACCTTAAAGTCATCCAATGATTTGTTCTTATGTTCTTTCTGCTTTTCCAACATTTTTTTCTTTAGTTTGTTTTTCCTTCTCTTCTTAGTGTCAGCTTCACTGTTTTTAATAATCTCCCTCATGTTGAAGTGTTTCTTGTCCTCCTTATCTTCCTCCATCAGAAGAAGCTCAAGATTACCCTGAACAAATAATTATATGCTTGTTGGTTTTGTTCTGTTTGTACTTCATCCAATTTGTCACATCTGATTGTATGCACAGCGTGATCAAGGCCAAGGCTCATATCATCACATATTAATTATTTTAGGTAGTGGCGAGACAGGATCCAGATTACCTTTGTAGTAACTGTCCCTCTTACTATAGTGAAGGGAGTTGAAAGAACACACACACACACACACACACACACACACACACACACACATACAATTACAATGAAACACCCACCTTGTCATTGCTTCCATCCTCTTCCTTTGTCTCATCATCTTGAAGCAGTATTTTCTTCTTCTTCTTCTTGTTGATTTCCTCGGCAAAGAATGGGTCTGAGTAGAGGTCACCAATTCCTCCGGGTAAATCATCGTCTGAAATAAGCACATCTGACTCCCCATCTTCTTCCTGCATCTTATTTGCCTTTTGTTTAGTCCTCTTCTCCTTCCTCTTGGCTTTCCTCTTCTCCAAATACTTTTCAAAGGGATTAAGTTGGGTAACTCCGTCCTCAGTTATATTTGTGGAGTTCTCTTCTTTCCTTTCCTCTTCCTCTGATCTACAATCCTCCAAGGTATCTTCCATGTCAATCTCCCTCTCATTTTTTCTCTTCTCTTTCTCGTCTATCTCCTTAATCAGTTGACGAAACTTGGCTATCCTGGCAGCCTTCACTTTCCCATTGCCTTCCTCATCACTGCTGTTGTCTTCTTCATTTCCTCCTTCATCTTCCTCTTCCTCTTCCTCACTTGAAGATGCCAAGAAATCCTAAAAAATGAACCAATTGGATTACGAACATGAACCAGACAGAACATATCATCACCTTCATCACTATCACTTCATTCACTACTTCCTGTATATCATGCCATGCCATCCTTACCTTAACACTTTTTCCTATCACTACAATCTCCTTCATGTAATAGTATTGTGTCATCACTACCTATACTTTACCTTAAGCTGGTCGTCATCCAGCTGGCCGCCCTTGAGTGCCTGGGTCATAGCTGAGGTGAGGGCCCTGTAGCGCTCAGGATTTGTCTCATCCCAAGTTAGTGATGGTCGTGTGTTTTGTAGTGCAGTGGTGACGAACTCCTTGGCTTTGTAGGAGTGTGGTATAACCTGGCATAGGTCGTGAGGTGTCTAGGGATGTAATGGTGGTCAAGAATTAGTTGTTAAGTAATGAATAAAAATGAATCAGTATATTTATTTTTGGTATTTGTCAAATAAACCAGAAAAATAAATAGCTATTGCACCACTAATTATTTTATTCCCCGTAAACTAACCTCCTCAAAGTCCATATCCGAGGGAATGTAACGGAGGTCCAGCAATATGCCCGCGCCCTCGAAGGGTTGGCGGTCACACTCGTGGTAAAGGATCCGGGCGGTGTCCACACTGTCACACTCCATCACTGCATAGAAGTAACGGAGGCGGTTCCTTTGATACCTGCGCAGTGCCTCAAAATGTTGCTTGGTGGCGCCGGCGCTCTCGTCAAGCTTGCCTGGGTGTGTGGATGAGGGTGAATGATGGTGGAATGGGGAGGAAAGGGTGGAAAGAAAGGGAGGAAAAACCAAAGAAAAGAGCACAAAGGGAAATGGTGGAAGATAAAGCTATGAAACACATGAGGAAAGGAAAGGAGTGAGTTAATGCACATGTGGTTTGGGTCAGACATCAAACATCACATGGCGTATTATAGTATGTAAGAAAAAGTGACTCAGTAAGAATATTATGAAGGCAGGAGAGTTGGTGTTCAATACCCATACACCTCAAAGAAAGGATGGGATGAAATAAATCACAGAACAAAATACAAAAACACACCTTTCTCTAGCTTATCCAAATCAACGTCATCTGCCCTTGCACTTCTTTTCTCCTCTTCCTCTTCCCTCTCTGCCCCCTTCTCCCTCCCCTTCCCTTTAGTTAGCTCTTGTGGGCCACAGCAGTCCTCCTCAGCCATCCTCTTCTTCCCATACTCTGAAGGGTAGATGGACACACTCTTTACGGAGCCTCCAAGGGGACAGAAGGAAGAGAACAGCACCATTAGGTCAGCCGCCTTGATTCTATCCCAGTCAAGGTTACAGATGGCGATGCGATTGGTCTCCTGGAAAGAAAATACGTAAATTGAATGCGAGAAAAACAAGTTGTCAAATTGAATGATAAACTTGAACAAATTTGTGTTGTGTATCCAACCATATTGACAACACACATTACATTACACCCTTTTTACATTCTTTTTACCATCCTTCTTCATTCCACATATTCCTTCCTTCCTCTAATTCCCTACATTGATTATTTTCCCTTTCTTCATCTTCATTGTAGCTGTCATCCACCCTTCCCTCCACAACTCACCTCTACTTCCACCTTATCATCCCACACTGCATCTTGGTCCAGCTCAGCCCACTCAAACTCCTCTCCCTCCTCTGCCTCATCATCAGTGGTGGAGGAGTCATCATCGGAGGAGTCAGAGGAGAAAAGGTCACCTCCTCCCCTGGCATAGTCTTTATTCAAGTCCTGGAGACGTTGGGTGATCTCTGGAGCCACCTGCAACCTCTCCTCTTGATCCCTTGAAGCAGTGTTCTCGTCACTGTTCACTGTGGTGTTCTCTGTGCAGTGACAAGTATAGTGGAGTGAGGGATGGAGAAAGAGGAAGGGAGAGAAGGAGAAACGGTAAATAACAGAGAGGAAAACGTGAAAAGCAGAGGAGAATGAGAGAAGATAATATTGAGCTAGAAATTTGAGGGACATCTATCTATATAACCAGTTTATAACACCTTTAATGAGAAGGAGCCAAGGCAAGGAATCCTATATCTTTGCCTCTAAGCCTCATGGGAGATAGGACCAATAGGACTCTACTACATTATATTACAGTGAGTCCCACAGCATAGTGAGTGGTGCAGCATCAGGAACCACGTATAGTACCTCTACATTTACACGAGGGTTGTGTTCCTGAAGTATTCACATATTACAAATTTCATGTAATCATATAATAAGTTCAAGGGACATACCTCTGTTGGTTGTACTCTTTCCCTTATCTTCTCTCTCTTCGTTTATTTTTCCTGATGTTATAGTCTCGTTCAGTTTATTCTCTGTTTTGCAATCAGTGTTCTTTCTATCAATGCTTATTGCCTCTTCGCCTTCACTGCTCTCCTCTCTGTTTTCCTCCTCCTCCTCTTCTTCTTCATTTTCTTCCTCTGAGTTTTCATCTGAGGACAGGTGGTAAAATCTCATCAAGTCTTCCTTAGTGGAGTAATTTCCTTTCCTTCCTCGAGGGTCCATCGTAGACTTCTCATAGAATTTTTCATCCTGGATGCAGAGATGAAAGTATGCAGTTAGCTGGTAATGGTGGTATTCTGTGGTAGGGTGTGGTGTTGTATATTAGGTAAGGTACATGGAGTGTGGTGTATTGTCAAAACACTAATTTGAAAAGGGATGAAAAAAACATCATGAATCAAATCAATACATACAAAAATATACACTATAGTAAAGAAAATAAAAATGTAAATCATTGGCAGGAAACAGAAATAAATAGGAATATGATTAATGAAAAGAAAACAACAGAGAAAATATACAATAACCACAACTTACAGTTAGAATAGAGTGGAAGCGACTGTCTAGCTTGACCTTACGTTCCTTTTTAGGTATGTGTCGGAACTTAGGGTCAGAGGTCACATGTGCAAACCTTGGGTCTGATTGAATAAGCTTTAAGTCACTCTCCAGTTCAGAGCCAACCCTGGGAGCCTGCTGGTTCCCCTTGCCTTTCTTGTTCTTCATCTGTGAATGGACAAAAGTTATATATAAGTGACAGTGATATTCATGAATTGACTGCCTTCAAAGCCAGGAGTCTTACTTGTCTTACTTGTCCCGCGTTGAGGTGTAGAATACCACGGTTGACTTGGGAGTCCACCGCCCCTACACTGTGCTTCACTCCTGATAACATTAATTTGGTCAGGGATTGAGTTGCTGAGTGCTACCCTTGGAGTGTGCTTACGTAGGATGGGTGTTTCGTCAGGAATTGTCTGCAGGAACTGGTCCAACTTTCCTTTGAAGCTGTCTGTGCTGCAGTTAGTGGTGTCCCTGACGCCCCTCGGCAAGCAGTTGAATAATCGAGGGCCCTGGTTCACAAAACTTGTGGCTTGCAGGGTCTTCATACATTGACTGACTGCCTCAATGGTGTTCTTGTAGCAGGTGCGGCCTAGGCGTGGATGGTTGTGACTGACTATCCCTCCCCCAGTTGTGGAAGGGTTGGAGACAATCTTTTCTATGACTTTCCACGTGTATATTATGGCGGACCTCTCGCATCTTCTTTGCAGTGAGTAGAGTTTTAGGGTGTTTAATCTTTGCCAGTAGTCTTGGTGTTGTGTTGTGTTCAATTTCCTTGTGAACACCCTCTGAGTCTGCTCCAGTTTCTTTATCTCACAGGTTTTGTGAGGAGACCACAGCTGGCACAGGTATTCCAATCTAGGAAGAATAAGTGACTTCCATAGTGGGATTAGGTGTTGGGGCTCCCTGGTGTTAAATGTTCTCAGCACCCAGCCAGTCATCTGTCTGGCTGTCCTTGTAATGTTGTCGATATGTGCTGTAAACTGGAAGTCGTTGTTTACTTGAACGCCCAAATCTCTAACAGATGTTTTTTCTTCAATTTTTTGGTTGCCCACTAGGTACTGAGTTGTCTCGAGGTGGGTGTTATTTCCGTACCTTAATAGTTCGAATTTATTTTCGTTGAAGGCCATGTTGTTGTCACTTACCCATTTCGTTACTTTATTGAGGTCAGCTTGCAGATCTTGAGCGTCCTGGTGGTCGGTGATTACCTTGCTAATTCTTGTGTCATCAGCAAATGACGATAACCTTGAATTCTTCACATCCTTGTTGATATCGCCCAGCATGATTAGAAACAACAATGGCCCCAGCACAGACCCTTGAGGAACACCACTTAAGACACTTGAGTGTTGTGACTTTGCTCCGTCAACAGCTATCGCTTGTGTCCTGACGCTTAGAAAGCTGTGAATCCACACCCCTATTTTTCCCTGAATCCCAAAGGTTCTCACTTTGTGTAGAACACCACCATGATCTACCTTATCAAAGGCTTTCGCAAAGTCCAAGTATATTGTATCCACGTTCTTCCCATTTTTGGCATTGTTAATGATGTAGTCTTGGTGTTCTAGCATCTGGGACAAGCATGACCTCCCTTTCCGAAACCCATGCTGGTTTGAGTTTAACTTATCGCCGTCCTCAAGAAAGATTACTAATTTTTTTATCTTGCTATCAAAGTATGAAAAAGATAAGAAAGAACGGGCAATCATTATCCTACTTTCATGTAGTATATATATAGTATGAAGAAATACTAGGTGAGCAGGGGTTACAGCATTTATAAAAAGACAAACCCATTTTGTCTTCACCCGACCTGGGATTCAAGCCCAGAACATCTTGGTTGTGAGCCTGCTAACCATTACACCACCAGGCCTAAATACTTGGTATGCTTAATGAAACTAAGAAAAGTACTTACTATTAATGCAATCAGATGGTTATCACTCAATAAAATCTACAACACGTGCTACTAATGATAAAACACGTGGGGCCTCTCTATGCCGTGTTGTAGTGAGTGTTGAAGTCAATGTTTACCTTTACCATGTGCTCTCAACTACGAACACATTCACAGAAAACCATCCACGCGCCTCAGTGACAGGTGTAACTCCCGGCCGCTTCACCGCCTACAAAGTTTGGTTGTGAGTTTTCCTGTATTGTAGTGAGTGTGTTTTTAGTGTTTTAAGAATGGAAGCTATGGACGGGACGAGTTAAGATAAGAGTAACAGTGTTTTAAATGTGAGTGCGGAGAGTGAAGTATATTTAGGATGCTCTAACTGTCTGTACGGAAGGAAGGTTGTGGAGTACAACTCTAGAGTTAGAAATGAGAGAGATGAAGAAGGGAATGAAGACTGTGTGACGAAGTGAGGAAAGTGAAGAGGAAGATTTGTATGAGTAAGACAGAGGAGGAGAGAGAGGTAGTGGTGCAGCAGGTTTCTGTTGAGTGTGATGTTGGGGATGCAGGGCAGGGCAGGGAAGGATCTGACAGTGGCGGTTGTGGGGATCATGAGGAGGCCGAGAGAGTCGTTGGGGTATGAGAAAGTTTAAGGATGCATGCAAGGAGCTGAATGAATGGAAATTGGATGTGGTTGGAGTGACTGAAACACTTGAGGGATGAAGTAAGAATGGACAGTAGTGCGTATGTAATGATTTGAAAGGGGCGTAAAAAACAGGAAACACTGGGAGGAGGCGTAGCCTTCCTTCACAGGAAAGTAAGGAACTTTAAGGTTGATAAGATAGATGTAGGAAACAGTGTCATGAGTGAGGATGTGTTAGCTGTAAGAGTAGAATACATAAGTCAGCAGGGTAGGAGTGAAAGGATGATAATGAGTGTGGTGTACAGGACGTCATAAATTTCCTATCTGAAGTTGACTTTTGGTGATATTAAAATAATCAAAAGGAGGCGTAAGAAGGGTTGTTCTTATCATTTCGTGGATTTGCTGCAAGACGCTGATTAAGGTTTACAGAAAAACATGAACATTTCTCCTTTTTTATTAGACTCACAGGTTTATATTTTATACTAGTATATACATATTTCTATTTTATCTACTAATGGGTCAAGTATGAACTTCATCTGGTAAAGATATCAACCTAATATTGACATAGATATAAACACAACTTGGTCACCTGATTGTCATATGATTAACAACACTGCCAGGCGTGTGACTAAACCAAAACAATGTAAAAATACACTATAAAACACAATAATAAATAAGTAAATTAACTAAACCTACTCATATTATTATATTAATGCAGTACAAGGTGTTTGGAAGGACATGAAGGGAGATAATTATGATAAAATAGACAAGTTAGTGAGCGAGTCAGTCAGTCAGGTGATCGTCAACATGGGGGCTGCTGTGTTACCCTTAGCGCTGGTGTCAGTGTTTTTCGCCGTTGTGGGCATGATATTGCCTGTTGTTCTTGGCAAAGGACCTAACAAAGGGTGAGTGTGTATGTGTGTTGATGGAAGAGCAAAGTGTGTCTCGCTATAACGCTGGGAGGAATCAATCTTACTCTGGGGTCTTAATAGCTTTCCATAGACAGGCGATTTGAGTCATGTATCTGTACTACGAATTCACACATACGCATAAACATACATACGCATACACACACAAACTTCCCTCATCGTACATGTGGTATAAGTCTAATCCTTTCTTCTTGAACGTTATACACCCAGTAATCACCTGTTGCATTGTCGTGGTGTTGTTAGTGGTGGAATGAACAACACTAAACACCATTCACAGTTATCTTATGTATTACTTTTACTGCATATCAATAATACTTTTCCCTCTAAACCAGCTCTGATTTAAGGCCTACAAAGGATGAGAGGAGGGAAGTAGGAAGATGAGCTGTAGAAATATCTCTTAATTATATTTTTTAAAAGAAATGCATATCTCCAACAATTTCATTAGTTAGTTGATAGTGTAAATGAGGTGCACATGGAGGAGGAGGAGGAGGATGTGTGTTTACTACAATGAGTTTTATTTGTGTTTTCAGAGTGATCCAGGTGGTGTTGGTGATCACAGCGTCCTCCTGCTATCTATTGTAAGTGAACCTGACCTGACCTCACCAATGTTTCGATGCCTCGGGTTTTACAGTTATCTTCAAGTCATGTTCTTGTTGGGATAATGGATGAAACACTTTTTGCCTTTCTATTCTTAGTTTCATTTAGTTCCACATAAGGTTGCCACACTAGCCCTGCCCTACCCTTCCCTACCTTACCGTGCCCTGCCCTGCCCTGCCTTTCCTCAGCCTGTGTTTGCTTTGTTCACTCACCCCTTTGTTCTGCCTGCCCACAGCTGGCTACTAGCTTACATGCACCAGATGAACCCACTCATTGGACCTCAACTGCACAACACCACAGTGCTGGCCCTGCAGTACCTCTGGGTAAGTGTTCTGTAAGGTCTGCTGTGAGAGAGAGAGAGAGAGAGAGAGAGAGAGAGAGAGAGAGAGAGAGAGAGAGAGAAGTAACATAACTGTGCCAATTTGTCTCCCCCCCCACACTGACTGTCTTTCTACCTTAACAGGACAACAACCTCAACATAAGTGAGGTGATAGATATGACCACTGATACCACTGATACCACTGATACCACTGATATCACCACCGCCGCCGCCTAGCACCCACACAAGCCAAGCAGCTGCGGCGGGAGGCTGAGGTGACACATTGCATCAAGACCTACAGTATGAGTGCGTGTGTATGTGTGTGAGAACCATACCTAAGTTGTGTTGCTTCTAAAGACACGTGGTTGTGATTGTTGTATTTTTATATATATATAAATGGTAAGTAATCACATTTATTTGAGTGTATATATGTAAAGTTATATATTGAATTATTTTAGTCATTTACAACATAGTCACGAAAAGCCAACACCTGTATTCAAATATTTCTTAAAGGAACAAGTAATAAACACATCTTCTACGTAATACAAGTTTATAGTTAATATTGGGTTTGATTTTTAGAGTGAAGTGCAATCATTATAGTATGTTAAGATATTTATGAAGTCTTGTAGTGCCTTAAGTAACCACCAACACCACCTAACAACCGCTAATGGGTAATGTCACAATGGACTTCATTATTACCAATCATTACTCTTCCATAGTACTTCCTACAAGGTGGCGGCCAGGCCAGGACACACAAGTTTCCATCAAGTCCTGTCTTCACTTCCTGTAACTTAAACTCTCTCAGGATCACTAACCTGGATTTATTTTTCCCTTTTTGAGTATTTCTATCACAAGATTAATGTGTGAATAGGAGACAAAACTGTAGGCTGCTGTCATGATACTCTGGATATGTTCTGTGTTGCAATGAACTGGTGTACTGTTAAGCAATATTCAAAGTATATATATGAACCTTCCCTAATGTGTAATTAATCCAGTCTTAACCATTGTAACATTTTGGGAATAAAAAGAATGAAACTGAATACTTGACTCTCCCCTCCCCGTGTGTGCCTTGGTGCACCTGATCCTTACCTTTACAACCCACACCAAATACAACAATAGTGAGGGAGGCGGGGAGGAGGTGAATATGGGGGAAGGTAATGAAATGAGGTGAGATGTGTGAGGTAGATTCAAAACTTTTTAAATGGTAGTCATGGCTTCAGATTCTGACTCTGAGTCCAGTGCAATTGATGATCCACCTATTGTTACACAAGATGATCTGCCATCACCCCCATGTCCACTTGTGTCTGGAGTCAGCGGTGAAGAGCAACACCACCAGTCAGTCTCCTGTAAAGCCCTCCTCCCAGTGCTGGGTCCACTCCACCACATTCCACGCCGTCCACACCTTCCCAATGTTGGACATTTGGATACCGTCCTGTGCCCACACCTTACTCCAGTCTATCCTAGGGTTGCCATACGTCCGGATTTTCCCGGACATGTCCGGAATTCAGGTGTCAAAATCTGCGTCCGGGGAAATTTTTTAAAATCCCTCAAATGTTCGGAATTTCAGTTTCCATCAATAACTGTTAAAACACACACACACACACACACACACACACACACACACACACTGGGTGGCAGCTGCTTTGGTCTGGTTTCGGTCAAGATTCTAACGTGTATGGGTCCGGTATGAAGTCGTTGCTCCCAGCCGTCCCAACGTCGCCTCACGTCACGTGCCAGTCTGTAACCAGCTTTGACAGGGGTCAGTTTGGATTACTGTTCGCTTGTTTGTGGCCTTGTGATCTTGACACTACAACTATTACTTGTCCCTGTCAAAATGCTCAAACGAAAGTGCAAATTTGCTACAGAGATGCAGAACAAGCTCCCGTGCTTCAAAAAGGCAGGGATGAATGGGAAGCTGAGTGTTTGGTGTGTAAACCAGGACTGGAACGGAATGCAAGATAATCAGGCTTATGCAAAGGTACATCAGTTGAGTTTCTTTTCATTAGTTTACATGTTTCCAATATTATATCAGCTGTAAGTGAAGGTGTCCGGAATTTTGATAGTTCTTATATGGCAACCCTAGTCCACCCTCTCCCACAGTTTCAACCCGCACCTTCTTTTTACTCGTTTCCTCTCCTGCCCAAAATTCCCTCTCTCCTTGCCTTGCCTCATATGGATGCACATCACCAAGGGCCGCCTGCTGATTCTCCCCTTCACCATGCTTACTATCTCCTCCATCACCCTCGTAGTCTCTGTTTCACCTATCCTCTCCAAACCGTTCCCTCCTCCCTCCACCATCACCAGATCCTCAGACATTAATTAGCTGAGTCCTAGACTACACTAATCTTTATGTTAATTTCCTATTTGCACAAGTTGTAAATTCATTTTTTTAGGTTCAGCAATGGTTCAGCAATCATTACTGATTGTAAAGACATGTAATACAATGTCCTAAGTAGAATATGAACTGATAAATGAAGTATTATCTGTCATCACTCATAGCAGCGGAATCAATAGAACTGAAATGTATATCGTCTGTCAGCGATTGTCGCGAGTGTCCAGTCAAGTATGGTGTAGTCTATGGCTGAGTTTATCTTGCAGGAGTCAGAAAATGAGACTCGGAGGCTGAGAGACGCACCGAGGAGACAGCAGCTGAGTTTGTTGTGGTGCTGTGTCATAAATGGTGATGATAAGGCAAGGTAAAGTCCTTCCTTCTCATTTACGTAACAATATGCAGACTTTCAGATATAAAATTAATATATAAAAACAAACAATTTAGAACCTTTTTGAGCCGAAATCATGAGTTGCCGAAAACATCCACTTGAGAGGAGGTTGTAGATGGTGAAAATTTGCAAAGTTTCCTAAGTTTTTCTAATATTATAAAAATACGAAGTTCATCGGCCAAGGTGAGGCTGGGAAATGATAGTTTAATAGTTATTCTTATATAGGATTAAATGTTAATTATAAATAAGCATAAATTACAGTATTAGAGAGAGTTTAAATTTAGTGTTGACAATATTTTCTGATTTTTCTCATTGTTTTTTTTATTTTTATTTAATAATTATGCCTTATGATTGTTTATACTTTATTAATTATGGTAATTAGTGATATTTTTCTCTGTGTATTCTTAATGGTTTTTTATTTCTACCTAATAATTCTACCTTAAAATTATGTCTACCTTATAATGATGTATAATTAATGATATTTATGTTCTGTTTCCTAATATAACCTTATTCAATGACCTCAATTAGTGTTTGGAATAATAGAATATACTAAACATTATACAATTATACACAAAATCAGAATTACCTCCAAAAATAGTTTTGTTATTATCTGTAACAATTCGTAATTATTATTTATTTATACCTTTTAATTATATTAATTAACGATACCTAATGACTGTTTCTTAATATAACTATGAAATTACCTCAATTAGTGTTTAAAATCATCAAATATACCCAAAATTACATCCTTGACCCATCCCCCCCATTAAAAAAAATTAAATACTAGCTATAAGTTTTTTTTTATATATATATAATTATTTTTTTCATTACAGAAGAGCAGGTTGACGAAGGCAATGGACGGTAATGAAGCTAATTGGTTACTATTACCTGACAGTCTCCTTCTACACATCTTTACTTACTTGGAATATAATGACACACCTATACTGGGACTCGTGTGCAAGTATGTATGTATGTATGTATGTATGTGTGTGTGTGTATATATGTGTACGTATTTATCTAGTTGTAACGTACACGACAAGAGTTATGTTCGTATGTATGTGTATACGTATTTACTTAGTTGTATTTGCTTTTGAAATCATGAATATTTATTGTATTTATCATTTCTGCATCAAGTTTTATTCATTCCTCTATGTTTCTATATGGGAAGATGTATTTAGGTGTAGTAATTCTTTTTCAGTTTTTTCTCATGTTCTCTTGTAAATAGATCTTATCTGGCTATTTTTTTCCCAACCTTATGTGTGTGTGTGTGTGTGTGTGTGTACCTTATTATTATTACTACTACAACTGCTACATTATATATATTTGCATTATATTTATCATGGTTCCTCCTCTCTCCCCTTCCCTTCAGGTCATGGCTCCGAGTTAGCTACGATGAATTTCTATGGAAGCATTTTTTCTACAAAGATTTCAAGGTCGATCTCAGCATCCCGATCATGCCAGGTACAGAGAGAGAGAGAGAGAGAGAGAGAGAGATTAAGCCCTTTTCTTTATTAACGTTGAAAACAAACAAACTAACAATCGGTTTAAAATAGAAAATAACGGTCTAACTATTCACCGGTCGTATTACCTAACCTAAAAATCTGTTAAAATTTGGTTAGATTAGGTTAGGTTAGAAAAATAATAACATCTTGACACGGTGAAAAAAAAAAAAAAAAAAATACAAATCTAAAAATTACAGTTGAAATAGAAATAATAACATCAATAATATAAATAACCTAACCACCTTGTTTGACCCTCAGGCCGTTCGTCTTGGCGGTGTGAGTATAAGCGTTTGGTTGAGGGCACACCTGTGGTTGAGACTCAGGAGATTAGTGAACATGACCATCAGGTGCTACATGTGTCATTTTCACACAAGGGAGACATGTTCGCCACTTCTTCCAAGGACGGACATATTATTGTACGTATAAGGAAGAGTTGGTGTGTTTTTTTCTGATTTATATTTTTATTTTTTGAATTTAATTATTTATTTATTTATTTTTATTTTATTTTATACTTTATTTTGTGATGTATTGTCTTAGCTTATGTTATTATAGTACTATATTGTTTTTGGATGTTATATATAGTGTGGTTATATTGTATGGCATTATCAAAATATCTTTCATCGTATTAATATTTACTGAACCAAACCAAACAAAATATTCACCCTACCAAAAAAATACAAAGACAGAACATTAAACCCAAAACCACACACACACACACACACATACACCTTTACATACACACTCAACACATCCTTACAGATATACTTAATCCTTACAGGTGTGGACTAGTACTCATCCAGCTCAGATCAAGTATTATAAAGACATGAAAATACACTCTTGGAAATACACTCAGTTCTCACAGTTCAATAGTTCGGACACTCTCCTCTTGGCGTCGGGTGTGCACTTTGGAACGGACAACAGCACCTCGGGGGAAATAGCCGTGTTCAACCTGGAGAGTGAGTAAGGGGAAAGGGAGGGGAAACAAAGGGTAAAAGGGAAGATAATAGTAGTGGTGGTGGTGTGGTTCGGTTTTTATTTTCCTTATTGTTATTTTTTGATCTAGAGAGTGAGGGGAAAATGAGGTTCAACTAAGGGAAGAGAAAAATATCTTTCTACGTAATGCATATAAAATCACATTATAAAAGAAATAATCTAACTTGCCTCAGTTATTATAGATAGAATAACAGCAACGAAACACAAATCTATCTTTCTCTAATGCATATCAAATAACATTAGTCAATTTTTCTTATCATTTTTCTCCCATTATTCATTTCCAGGGGACTTTCAGCTACAGTGCCGGGTGTTGAACAAACCTTATGACATTTTCGGCACCTGGTATAACGATCAATATCTGTTATCCGGTGACCTCCACTGGCTGGCACACCTGGTAATGATTGCAATTAACACACACCTGAATGCAATATTATCTGATTTTCACTATGTTTAAATTGTATGTATATAGATTATTGATATTATATTTGAACACCTTAATTTGTTAGTGTGTTTCAAACTAGTAATAATTCTAACACGCTTGATCATTCCTATACTATCCAATTTTAGTATATGTTTAAACTGTTTGGTTATTGATAGTATCTTTTAACCCATCCATTTGTTTGTTAAGTGTTTTGAAATGTGTTGTTTTACGCATTACATATATATATTTCATTATATTCCTTCCTTCATTTCCATTTTCTACACATTACCATCTATCTTCCTTATCACCATTTATTTATTTTCTTCCTTTATTTAGATATATATCCATCTGTCTATTCCTCCCTAACATCTCCCTCCCTCCCTCCCTCTTCCCTAGGTGAGTAGAAGTGTGATATGGCTCAACAAGGCTTGCCAGGAGACCAGCTCTGAACATGACGCAATCCTAGTCTGCCTTTATAAATTCTACAATAGGAATGCATCAAGTATACGCACCATCCTTGTGTCTAACTGCCTGGCCCCAGATACTACTGCTGCTACTACTTCTAAGGATGTGAAGGAGAAGGCCAAGGAGAGGAAGCTGGAGAAGGAGGTATGTGTATGTGTGTGTGTGTAGGATGTGTGTGTGTGCGTTTTTTCCCTTGTTTTTTTGTATATGTATATGTATAGGTTGATAAATGACTTTTTTTTTCATCTCTTTCTTTCTCCTCTCCTCCTCGTTGTCTCTTGTCGTCTCCCTCCTCCTCCTCCTGCTCCTCCTCCTCCATAGGTTCACGAGAAGGGCAACCCACCATCCCATCGTGAGTTTGGCGTCCTACAGCCTCCTATTACCACTGAGGAAGATAGGACTTACTCTGCACTCAGCCAGCCTGCAGCCTACACCAATCCTATTACCTACACCAAGGACTACAGGAAGGCTGAAACCGAACCTACAGAAGGATCGGCCTCGCTAGATGCCTGTGTAGATATGGTGTGTGTGTGTGTGTGTGCGTTTTTTGTATTTATTTATTTATTTATTTATTTTATTTTATTTTATTTTATTTTTTTATTTTTTTTCCCCCCCCAAGGTAAAGTTTCATTTTTTAGTTGTTTGTATATCTATGTATTTTTTTTTTTTTTTTCATGTGATTGTCAATTTATCTTTCATTTTTGTTTTTTTATTTGATTATTGTTATTGTTATTTATATATATATATTTTTTTTTTTTTTTTTTACCTATTTTGTCTGCATCATCTGCCTCCTGTTATCATTATTTATTTCTATCTGTATTTATTTACCATATATAATCTTATACTATTATCCCTTATCTATCTTTATCACCTATCACCTCTATTCTCTGCTTCTCGTATCTCCTCTATCTATCTATCTTATCCTATCTCCTTTAATCATCACATATTCCTACTTTAATATTATCACCTTCATCCCATATCACTAAATCATTATCAACCTTTATCAAACATTATCTTAACTTATCAATATTATTCAAAATTTACTTGCTTTCTTTCGTGTTAAAAAAAATTCGCATTCCTTATATAGACCAAAATAATTAATCTTTCCTCCTTTTGGTAGGCTGATGGGAGACGGGGGGGTGAAGGAGGACAGCGGGGGGTGAAGGAGGAGGTGCAGGATTGGGAGGATGACCTTGAACCCGCGCCGCCTATGTCCTTAGCGGAGGATTGCGATAAATTCCTAATATTCACCACAGGATCTAAAACTTATTCGCCGCATCAGATAGGTGAGTGTGCGGTATCTTATATGTATATGTATTTATAGAATATACGCGAGAAATGTGTTAAACTTTGCATGTTGTTTTATCTATTAATTCTATGTAACTTCTTTTTTCTTAAAGAGGATGAAAAAAAATGTGTACTAATTCTACGTAACTATTTATTTATTTATTTTCATTTTTTCCCCCGGCCAGAATCCAAAATATTTATCTATTCTAACGTAACTTTCTTCTCTCCTTCCTCTTTCTTTCTTTTTTTCCATCAAAGATTATAAAAGGATAAAAAAATATATATATACATCAATTCCACATAACCACAATATTTCCTCTCTTACTTGATTCTTTTTCCTCTCGTATTGACTTTTATTTATTTATAGGTTTCAAGAGGATTAAAAAGTTCACTATACCTACTGTGGTGGAGGTTGGTCCGTGTTTAAGGGAGAGGATACAGCAGAGAGACCAGCAGAGGGAACTAAGGGAACTAGGACTGTACCAGGACCCAAATTGGTAAGGTTAGGTTAGGTTAAGTTAAGAAAAGAGATAAATAGATAGATAGTTAGATAAATATATAGATAAGGTAAAACATATACATACAAATACATAAATAGAAAAAAAATAAATCCTATCAAATAAAATAGATCCATAAAAAAAATATAAATAGAAAAATAACAATCAATCCCATAATATTTTCTTCCTTTTATTTTCCAGGTTGGACTTTGACTCTGTGTCTGAACGCTTCGACAACATTGACCATTTAATTGACCTTAACGGGCACATCATTGGCATGGGACTCTCCCCTGACCACAGGTATACGTGACCCAGCATGACCTAGCCTGACCTAACACACCAGTAAGGTCATAAAGGTGTATACTTGTTTTGAAGTATTTACAGCTACTATTATATTTTCAGTGTGTTTATTTAATTATGTATTTTAAGTATAGTACCTTACCTTCCCTTCCTTCATCCCCTCCTTCAGGTATCTCTACGTCAACAGCCGTCCGTGGCAAGCTAACTGTGTGGTGGAGAGTCCCCTTATACCACCACGCATAGCTGAGGGAATTGACCTACACGTAATTGACCTGACCAACTTAACAGAGGTGAGGTCATAAGATGGTTTAGATTTTGTTTTTTATCTCTTACTTTCTCTCTCTCTCTCTCTCTATGATTACTTCACCTTTTTAGACATAGAGAACATATATATCTAATTATCTATCTATAAATATACCTTACCTTCCTTTTTTCTTCGATTTATTTTACATTGATATATTTAACGTTACCAAATAATTTACGCCGTGTCATTATTTTCAGGTGGGCACAATGTTACGTTCCCACAAAGCGTATACACCCAACGACGAATGTTTCTTTATATTCCTGGACGTGTCACATCAATACGTAGCAAGGTAACAAGGCTTCAAAAACACCTCCACACACCTACTACTAACCTTACCTTACCTTACCTAACCTTACCTTAACTTAACTTACCTTACCTTACCTTACCTTACCTTACCTTACCTTATCTTATCTTACCTTACCTTACCTTACCTTAAGCAACAGTTAGAAGATTAAAAGCACCGTCTAACTAATCTAACCTGACTAACTGACTGATTGACTGACTGACTGACTAACTAACTGACTAACCAACAGCTACAGGTGACTTCAAATTAGTCTTAGGTAAATATTCACTTATTTATTTCATCTTAACTAACTCAACAGGTATAAATGACTTAGAATTACGGTCCTTAGGTATTTATTTATTAACTTATTTATTCATTTATTGTTTTTTTGGTGTAGCGGTGCGGAGGATAAGCATGGATATGTGTGGGAGAGGCACTATGGAGTGTGTCTGTCTCGCCTCCCTCATAAAGATGTGGTGAATGCGGTCGCTTTCAACCCCAAAGATCCGGAAATGTTGATTACTGTTAGTGATGACCATACGATTAAGGTGAGTGTGTGTGTGTGTAAGGTGTGTGTGTGTGTGTGTGTGTGTGTGTGTGTGTGTGTGTTCTTCCTCAAGTTAAAGGTATCAGTGTTATTTTATTTTATATTTTTCAATGTGGTTTTATAATATAGATTTTTATTTATGTATTTTGATTTTTTTGATGATGTAATTTTCTTAGGCCTATTGTTTTTTGTTTTTTCTAATAGTATAACTTTTTTGTTTGATGTACTTTTTTTTTTTCAGTATAATTCTTTTTTAATGTACTATCAACAATTTTTTTTTTTTATCCATTATTAAGTTACTCTGCCTTGACCTATCTTTATTTACATCCTTATTTATGTCTATAAAAATAAATAAACATAAACTCACGACATAAACATTAAACATAAATACATAAACATTAAAAATTGACTTATTTATATCTTTAAACATAAATAAACAATAATTCCCATCATTAATCCTTCCTTCAGATCTGGCGTTCTAGGAGACGAGCTAGATCCTTGGGTATATATCCTAACGAGGCTGGAAGGATGGCTAAGGAGTTAAGGGTTTGCCATCCTAGACCATCACCTTCACCACCTGCTGAGGATACACCCTTTGACCTCTGACCTCACCTGACCCTCCACCTCCACCTCCTCCTTCAATCTTCTAAAGTTCTGTAATCTATCTACCAAGCCTTGTTCAGGTAAATTAATCACGTTTTTAGTGTTGATTCTGTTTATTTATTTATATATTTTTTTATATCTATTATTTTGGTGTTATGAATTATTTACATTTTTTGTGTTTTTGCAATATTTTTTTTCTGACTGTATTTTATTTTTTCATTTTCTATACGTTTTTCAATATTTTTTTTCTATTTATTGATTCTATATATATATTTTTTTGACCTGTTACTTAATGTTATGAATCCTTACATTTGCTATACGTTTTTCTATATATTTTTTCTAATTATTGATTATATATTTTCTTACCTGCTGTCATAAATACCTACATTATCTATCCTATACAACTAATAACTTTATATATCTTCCTTGGTATCACAGGCAAGGTAAGTGTGTGTGTGTGTGTGTGTGTTGAGAGGCTAGCCAGGCCAAGACTTACATTACCAGAGTCTAATGTTGTCATCGTCATCTACTTGGACATGAATTATTATCTACCAGCCTGTGTGCGTGTATATGTGTGTGTGTGTGTGTGTGTGTGTGTGTGTGTGTGAAAGTTAAGTCAAGCATGTGTGTGTGTGTGTGTGTGTGTGTTTGAAAAGTGTGTATGTATGTTCAATTTCTGTTAGCCCTGTTTGGTGTACAAGTGTGACTGTATATAAAAAATTGTAATCTTAACTAATAGGATATGGAGGGAGAATCAGAGTGTTTATTTTTTTTTTATTGTGGTTAATGCGTAGTAAAGCCTAAACAAGCCTTATATAGATATTTGTGAGTGATGGCTAAAGGCAGCTTGGAAATTATTATTATTATTATTATTATGACAGTTTAATGAATCATGTTTATATAAAAAATCAATCAATGCGTTTCAAGTTTTTACTAATAGAATCTTGAGACATTTTCTAGTTTATTTCACAGTTAACGAATAATGTTTATATACAAATCTTCAATCCATTTTCAAGTTTTTAACAGTGAAATCTTGACTTATATTCATCCAAATTTATTCTTTACTACACGATGAAATGAAACTTACATTTCCCCGCATGTTTCCACCCAAAATAACAGCTGCTGAGTACGTGTTGTTCCTTATAGATGTATTTTCTGCCCCGCAATGAATGTTTTAATTAACGTGGTGTATTTATTTTCTCTCCCACTTCAATATAATGTCATAACGCGCAGGACAACACAACAACAACAACAACAACAACAACAACAACAACAACAATGGTAATAATGAGAGATAGGTAAGAGAAAGTTGTTTAGGTAATAAGTATTTTTTTTATTATATTTTTATAAGTCAACATATGATTGTTCTTTCTACAATCTGAACACTCAGGTTTTATTTATTTTATTTGTTTATTTATTATTTCTTTGGTATTGATGACAAACAAATAATGGTATGATAATATAATATGTCTTGTGGTATTATTATTATTATTATTTTTTTTTTTTTTTATATATACAATAACTGTTTGGTTTTACAGATTTGATTCATCATTAACACATTATTATTATTATTATTATTGTTGTTATTATTGTTATTACAGAGATTATTATAAGTCAGTATTAATGATTCAAAAACAAAACAAAATAATGATAAATGGAAAAAAATGGTCAAAAATATCAATAATCCGAGAAAATCAAAACCCGAAAGAATTAATTAAAAAAAAAAAAAAAAAAAAAAAAAAAAAAACATTCTGAACGCTAGTGTTGATAAATCACAACAAAAAAAAACAACAAAAAAAACAAACAACCCCAACTAATGAACAATCGTAATGTCAGATAGAAAAAAAAAAAAATCATTATTACTACACGACACCACAAAAATATAAAAATTACCAGTCACCGAATGAACACAGGAGAGTGAGGTCAGGTCAAGTGAGGTCAAGTGAAGTGAGATTTGGTCAAGATACAAGACACTACCGAGAGCGACACTAAACTTACCCATCCGAACCGAACCGAACCGAACCGAACTGAACTGAACTGAACCGAACCTAACATGTCGCTCAGTCTATGTACATGATATGCTGTTTTTTCTTGCCTTGTGACAGAGACTTAAAGCGTAGGACACCAAACAAACAAACACATACACATGCACGCGCGATGGCAGAAATACTGCAACACAAACTAAACGCACACACATACGCATGCCCAAGAAAATTACGCTTTATGTATATTGACTCGTGTTTCAGAGGGTGTGTGTGTGTGTGTGGAAACGAATGGATATTTACGCACACAAACTAAACATAAACGCACACCACACCCAAGAAAATTACGCTTTATGTTCACTTGTGTTTGGGAGTGTGTGTGTGTGTGTGTATGGAAACGAATGGTTATTTGCGCACATGTAGCCGGTGGTGTATGGAAATTAATGGTTATTTACGCACATGAGCAAGCCGGTGGTGGTGTAGGGTGTGTGTGTATGTAAACGAATAATTATTTACGCACATGAAAAAGCTGGTTGTGTAGTAGACTGACAGAGATGTAATGTAGTCTAAATAAAACTGAATTTACTACAGCGCTAACTACAGTAGTGTGCGTCTGAGTAAGCATTTTATAAGTTACTCGACTATAAACGACAGAAGCTTAACTCGGCATTCTATAAACGTAACGCAATCCTATAAGCTGATACTGAATGCGGTGATACTCGTTTTATTTATTGATCTAAAGTATAACGGGAGAAAATAGATCAAATGAAATAAACAGTATATACTTTCCTTTGACGTCTTTGCCGATTCACGTTAATGGAAAAAAATAAATAATAATAAAAATGAAAAGTGCATAGTAAGTGTATTTTTTAAGGTAATTTAGTCGTCCTTGTAACTTAACGGAAGAAAATAAACCATATATACTTTCCTCTCATTATGGGATTAATATACAACACCCAAGTCTGATCTAATCCTTTGGCAGTTCACATTAATACAAAGAATTTAAATAGAAAAAATGAAAGTGCATAGTGAGTGTATTTTCAGCTAAATTTAATAGTGCTTTTAACTTAACACTTATCGTATCTGAGACCTTATTTACGTTGTTCCCTCGGCCTTGAAGCAGCCACCTCGCACTGTGTTTCAGACAGATTCTTCGTCAGGTAGAGAGAAATGTCCTTAGCGGTGGTGGTGGTGGTGGTTGTGGTAGTGGTTGTGGTGGTAGTGGTATGGGTAAGGTGAAGCATTATGACACAACACACACATAACTTATTATTATCATTTTTTTTTTTTTTTACATGTTTAGATTTCCTAACTAATTAAATTTCCTGTACGTCTTGTAAATCTTTTTCTTTTTTTTCTTGGCTGTGTTTCAAAGTAATTTCAAGCAAACCTTTTCTGTTGCAAAGGATATTGTCTGGATATATACATTTTTCCAAGGCTAATATATCTTGAATTTAATCAGTAATGTGTTGATATAATAATAATAATAATCTTTTGTGTTGTTGCATCGATATAATTAATTCTCCATAACCTCTTAATAATACTCTTAAAAACTTCACATCTTTCACTCTCTCTAAGTTTCAAAAATCACAATCATTTTCCAAAACGATAAAAAATGACATGTTTTATTTTCCGAGTCACTTTAAAAAACATTGAAAAAACGCTATAAAAATTTTCTCTGTATATACAAATTCCTTTGGATGATATTTCCGACTCTTGGCACTATTTTTTTTGTTTTTGTTTGTTATGGAATGTGGCACACGGTGGGGCCAGAAAGACATATGATTGAGACATATATAATAATTGAGACATACAGTGTTAATATGACTTGGTATTTTCAGCTCAAATACCTTCCAATTTTGTGACCTATTAATTAACTGTACCAAAAAAAAATAATAATAATAATACTTTAGGGAAAATAATAATGTGTTAATCCATTACATATTATTTTCATGACCTAAAAATTAACTATAAAAAAAAAAAAATAAACGTTTGGGCAAATTACAATGTGCATATATATATTTATTTTCTTCTTCAATAAATGACTGAAATGAAACTTTATAAAATACTGAACACCATTTGAAAGGAACATATAAATTAATTCTTTTACGGTTTATGCTGTGCTGTTACCAAGTCAGTTTAGGTTAGGTTAGGTCAGGTTAGGTCAGGTCAGGTCAGGTCAAAACTCTCCTTTCTCTCTCTCTCTCTTTCTCTAATTTTAAGTTGCATCTGATTTGATTTTAATTTCATCACACCTTTCAAACTGCAAACAAATCACTTAATATAGACGCGTTAATTAGTATAAGTATAATTTGAAGCTTCATAAACGTATCGAAACCACATCTTTGCCCTTACAATAAGCTGCCCGAACCCATTACAATTTACACTCAATCTCTCTCTCTCTCTCTCTCTCTCTCTCTCTCTCACTAACATCACACACATAACTGTAAACTCTTAACTCTTTATCAAAAATATCCTCCATTATACATACATAAATATTTCCACTTACCGCACATAACCCAAGGAAGATTTTCACTTACATAGCCTCCCAATACGCACACTCGGTTTGAAAGTACGTACATGTTTGTCTGTCTATCTATACATGTGTAAGTATTATTATGTATTGGTTTTGCATGCATATCCTACTCCTCCTCCTCCTCCTCCTCCTCCTTCTTTTCCTCCTCCTCCTCCTCCTTCTCTTCACTCTGTAATTCTCGTATCACACACAGAGAAATTTGAAGTGGAGTGGTGTAAATTCTCACCTTTTTTATATATATTTTCTATCATCTCTATTTTCTGATATTTTCCTTCATCCATTAGTGTTTTTTTTGTATTGTTTTTGGGCCAGATATATATATATTTTTTAGATGATTTTATTTTTCCCCCCCCCGTGAAGTTTTCCAGTCAAAAATATTATCATGTATCGACTCAATTTCAATCTATTTCAACCTCGACGGGAGCGGAATCGATCAAACACATTACACATGACATTATACATAACATTACTCCCATGAACACACTCTCGGCCACCCCCCCCCCACACACTCAAAAAGAAACCAGAAAATTCACCTCACCACATACACAAACACGGTGAACAATTATAAAACTTAAAATATAGAACATAAGCTAAAATCATGCGCCAGTCAGAAGTAGGTAATGTGTGTGTATGTCTGTGTGTGTGTGTGTGTGTGTGTTCAATCTTCCTTCAGTCCATCCTTCCATCTTCTCCCACACAGCAGACTGACTGACTGATTGACTGACTGACTGACTGACAAGAGCCGGGATGACACAGAAACAATCAACTTTCTCAATCTTACATGTCTCCATTCCTTCACTTCTGCTTGCTGTCACCTGGAACGAGAGAAAGAAGTGAGTGTTAGGTTTTTATTAATGTACAAGAGTGTGGTGTGTTGATAGAGTGTGTGTTAGGTTAGGTTAGTGTGTTTAAAATATTATTGTGTTGTAGTTGGATTTGTGACTTATAATAGAATGGCTGTCTCTCTTATTCTAGTTATAAATGTGATATCAATTCTCATTCCACTTAAAACCTATTATTCTACTTATAAAATGTAACCAAACTTTTCATTCCACTTCAATTCTATCTAAAAAATATATCACTTCAATCCTCCTTTCTAACACCTTCAAATAATAATATATCCTTTGGTGTTAAAATTCTCCTCTTCTTCCTCCTCCTCCTCCTCCTCCTCCTCTTCCTTACCTCCACTTTCCTTTGTCTTCTCGGGTAATGGCTGACTCTTGTTCTTCTTCTTCTTCTCAACATGGCCTAGGCAATGTTCACACTCATCGTCATCTGTCTCTGAGCTGCTCACATCGATCTCATGCGGCTTGACATACACACAGCAGCCTAGGATGGGGTTAGGTTAGGTTAGGTTAGGTTTGGTTTGGTTTGGTTTGGTTTGGTTTGGTTTGGTTTGGTTTGGTTTGGTTTGGTTTGGTTAGGTTAGGTTAGGTTAGGTTAGGTTAGGTTAGTTTATAAGTCAAGTTAGGTCAGGTTAAGTTAGTTTAGAAGTTAGGTTAGGTTAGTTTATAAGTCAAGTTAGGTCAGGTTAAGTTAGTTTAGAAGTTAGGTTAGGTTAGGTTAGTTTAGTTTAGAAGTTAAGATAGGTCAGGTCAGGTTATGTTAGGTTAGTTTAGAAGTTAAGATAGGTCAGGTCAGGTTATGTTAGGTTAGTTTAGAAGTTAAGTTAAATCAGGTTAGGTTACTTTATGGTACTATAACAATATTTAAATGAATTGATGTTACCTATAGAAAAAAAATAATAGTAAAATAGAGTAACAAGAATGCAGGTTTTTAAAAAAAAAATTTGATACTTAAATCTTATATATATAAAAAAAATGAGATTAATGCAAGAAGGCAAATTTTAAGAGGAAAAAGATAATGATTGACCTTATGTATGGAGAGAGAACAAAATTAACCATCGAGTAACACAAGAATTCAAGTTAAAAAAAAAACTTAAAGACCTCACATTAAAAAACAAATTAATGAATAAATTCAGAGTAACACAAGTTTGAGAAGAAAAAAAACTGACACGTACGAAAAAATAAATAACACAATAACACAATTTTCATAGATAACACAACCTCTCTTATCACTCACACTTAGACTTCTTCTTCCCGAGGTGTTCATTATCCACTGTGTCATTAGTCCAACTCACTTTCTTGGTCCTGGGCTTGTGTAACCTCAGTCTAACTACACCACTCGACACCTAAGGAATACAAAAACAATATCAGCTCTTCGTATTACATAATTAAATACAGTGTAAGGCTCTGGGCGTGACATGTACCTGTAATCAAACAAAAACTCAGGTAAAACGTATATAATTAATTAGGTTAGTGTAGCAATGAAGAGGACAGGTAAACTAATTAAAAACTCAGGTAAAACGTATATAATAATTAATTAGGTTAGTGTAGCAATGAACAGGACAGGTAAACTAATTAAAAAACACTCAGGTATATAAATCAAGTCATTAATTAGGACGTGACATGAAGAGAACAAGGAAAAAATAATTATGCACAGGTAAACTAATTAAACAAACAGGTATACGTTACAAGTAATTAATTTAGCTTGTTAATTACCTGTTCTTCCGGTCCTAATGAGAGAGGTTCTGGTTCCAATACAGTGGTAGTGGAACCTGAGGTGGAGGAAGGGAGGGAAGTAGCCATGGTGGGACGCGTAGATCCGTACCCACACTTAAGTAGCTGTGGTATCCTATGTGAATGGGTAATCCTTAGGAGGAGAAAGATCCTACAGTAGTATCCTTAGGCAGAGATCCTTCAGTGTCAATAAGTCCTTTTCATTCGTTTTTCATAGGAGAGAGAGGTCCTACGGTGATATCCTTAGGCTGAGAGATCTTTCAGTGTAAATAAGTCCTCGTTCGTTTTACTTAGGAGATCCTTCACATATCCTTCCTCAGTTGGTAATCCTTAGACAGAGAGAAAGATCCTTCAGTTAAACGTATCCTTCCAGGTAGTACCCTAGGCAGCCTTCTGTAGCAGTAGTATCCTTCCTGATCTCCTTCAGTGCAAACAAATCCTTCTCACTCGTTTTCCTCAGTGCAATAGGATCGGTAGGATGTGTTAGTGTGTTTGGAAGGATGTGTGACTCCTTACACACTTTCTTAATTAATGGATCACTAATTATTAACTTTAAATCACTTTACGTCCAAGAAATAGCAACGAAAATCAAAATTAAACCCTATATCCTTCCTCACTCACTTATTTCATTATTACTCATGTATCAGGTTAATTAAGGTCTAATAGCTTGTTTTAATAGCCTGGTGTGAGTTGCAGGGTGTGTTTAAGTAGTGTCACGCCCTAATCACACCCTTAATTACCCTGAAAACACTTAAATAAGGGAGATAAATCTTTAGCAAGTGGCTGTGCAAAGGTAAACAAAACTCAGCTGATTGTCTAATGGCGGTCACACACAGACAGTCCCACCCGAGGGAAAGTTACGATTATGCCTCTTATTTGATGGAGGTTAAGCGTACATTAATTTTTGTTTAAGGTAAAATGAAGATATATGTATTGGGAACATTTTTTATTGAGGGGTGTTATATGTTTTATTGTAAGGAAACTATTTAAAACCGTAATATTTGATAACTTTTTTTTGTAGAATCAAGATTACATCATGATAAAACCTCGTATTTCATGTGGTCGGTAAGACGTACAGCAAGTAGATAAAACACATAATAACAACAATAATAATAGTAATAACATAATTTGGCAAACTCTAATCACCTTCCTAAAACACACACACACACACACACACACACACACACACACACACACACACACACACACACAAACAAACTATATCAAACTATATCAAAAACATAAAAAAACAAATCACAAAAATACAATAAACCATAATATAACATAAACAAACCCAATTACCTGTTTATAATGACCTTAAATGAGAGATTATTTCTGACGTCATCACAACAAAACATTATCACTCTGAGTCTGGTCATGTCGGGGGTAAGGCTTATTTCACCCTTATTAAACACTTAATTAACCATTATTTCACCCTTACAGACCATTATTTTACCACCTTTACCTATCCATATAGAATAACAAAACTTTAAATAATTCTAGGATGTTTTAAATGATATAAGATAACCCTTATTTTATTCATTATCTCACCCTTATTTTACCTTTATTTAATCCTTACAGACCACTTTTACTTATAGATTTATAATGAATAACTATTAAAACACTCTAGGTTGCCTTAAATAAGATAAGTGTAGTTAATGTTATTCTTACGTAATGTTATTGGTGTTCATTTACGTTTACAACACAATTAATATACTATTCTATTATTCGTGTTATTGATAGTATAGTGTTGGTGTGACTATTAATAGGAGGTAGTAGTAATAGTATGGTACGTATATCATGCTATTATTATTCCTATACTATGATTGAATGTGAGAGATTTATGTGTATAGATTAGCTCAGACCTCCGTCCCAGAAAAATAATATACTGAGGTTGGAAATAGAGCTAATAGGTTGTTAGGATTCATTGGTAGGAGTGTTAAAAGTAGAAATGGTGAGGTTATTTTGAAGTTGTATTTAGCGTTAGTCAGACCTCACCTCGACTGTGCAGTGCAGTTTTGGTCCAAGTATTATAGAATGGAGAGAAGGATGACCAAAATGATAGAAGGGATTCGTAATTTTAGTTATGAAAGGATCGTAATGATCGTAAGAATTTTTCCTACATCTCCCTTATTAAAATCCTTAAATATTTCAATCAAATCTGCCCTTACTCTACGTCTCTCCAGTGAGTGCAGTTTCAAAAGCTTTAGTCAGCTTTTGAAACTGCACTCACTGGAGAGACGTAGAGTAAGGGCAGATTTGATTGAAATATTTAAGGATTTTAATAAGGGAGATGTAGGAAAAATTCTTACGATCATTAGTCAGGATAGAACAAGAAATAACGGATTCAAGCTAGAATAATGTAGATTTAATAAAGAAATAGGTAGAAATTGGTTTACAAATAGGGTGGTAGATGATTGGAACAGACTAATGAGTGAATTTGTGTTACATTACAGAGGTGGAGAGACGAGTGAGTGAGTGAGTGAGTGTGTTGTGTTACATGAATCTATATTGTGTAACTTTCATTTGTGTTGCATTTCAGACGTGCCGTGACAAGTGAGTGCGTGAGTGCGTGCGTGGGTGGCAGGTGAGGTGAGGTCACTACAATGCTGAGTTATGAAGGGCTGCAGGACGTGGTGACAGCAGTGGTAGTGGTGGTGGTAGTAGCAGTGGTAGTAGCAGCTGCCTGGCTCTCAACCAGCGTACGGGAACAGCCATTGGTAGCCACAGCTGTAGTTGTATTCCACAGTGCCACCGGAACAGTAGAAAACAATAGTAGTAATAGTAATAATAGTAATGTAGGGGAGACTGCAGGGGGGGGCGGGGGTGGGGGGGAAGCAGCAGCAGCCACCCCAGCAGAGGACAAAGAAAGTGATACCCCAGTAGAAGAAGGGATGGAAGTGAAGGAAGTCCCACACCCAGACACCCTTGAAAGGACTCCTACAGAACCACCTCAGGGGAACCACAGTGACACAGGGGCTGCTGGGGGAGGTGTGGGGGGTGTAGGGGAGTGTGACCTTACTGGGGGAGGTGACGCAGCCCCCAGTAATCCCCTCCGTCCATCCCCAATGCAAGAGGAAGGGCCGGAGATGGAGGTAAGAAGAAGGAGATTGCAGCATTTTGTCTCCATGGGCGGGTCAGCGGACAGCATGAACAGCAGGAATGCAGCTGCGGAGGAAGATAGACTAGCTGCACCACCTCCTCCTGCTGACACCAAACAGCAGGAAGGGGAAGAGAAGGAGAAGGAGGAGGAGGTAAAGGATAGCGATGAAGGAAGGGAAGAGACAAGACCGCCGGGAAGTATAAGAATTCGCCTCAAGTTCCTAGATGAGACGCAGAGGAATGTGTTCGCTCAACTCACGGAGAATGTTGGGAGTTTTAAAAGGTAAAGAAATAGTAGTAGTAGTAGTAGTAATAGTAGTAACTTTTATTAATTATCTTCCTATTATCAATCATTTCTATAATAACAATAATAACCTAATTCACTATCATTCACTATCTTTTTATTTATCCATTCACCAACAGACAACACTTCTCCATTGAGTTGGATGCAAACAGACACATCCGTCTCATCTTCAACGGGCAACTGCTAAGCCAGGACTCATCCACGCTGGCTCAGTGCGGGCTGTTTGATAACTGTGTGGTGCATTGTCACGTGTCACAACCCCAGCTCATCCCTCGGGCCGGGGGAAGGTCGGGGGAGGCGGCAGCGCAGGAAGATGAAGATGCTTATGTGTCCAGATTATTGGTGAGTTATTGTTGTGTTTTGTGTTTTTTATTATTATTATTATTTTTTGGTTTTATTTAATGTCCATATTTTTGGTTGTTGTATATATGTCATTTATTTTTTTATTTTTAAAGTGTGTATCTATGTATGTTTGAAGTGAATGTGTATATTGTATTATTATTATTGTTATTATTGTTGTTATTATTTCTATTCTATTTATTTGTGTATATCTGTAATTTTAAGCTGTGTACATACATCTAATTTGACTTTATTAACATCAATACTATTACTATTATCATTATTACTCTCATTATTATCATTATTACAGTGCTACATCTTATTTAACTTTATCATTACTATTATTATCATTATTATTATTTCTATGGATTCGTGTTTATCACTAATTCTAAACCGAGCTCAAATGCTACATACATCTTTATTATCATTATTACTATTACTATCATTACTATTACCATTATTATTATCAACATCATTATTATCATTAATATTACCATTATTATTATCATTCCCCTTCCTTCCGCAGGCACCGTTACTGTATGCTGTGATGGTCTTAATGTGGTATTTACGCTACGAATACGGTCACCTCTTCAATACTATGTCAACTATAATCCTTCTCTTCCTCACTGCCTTGCTCCTCATCTCCACCTACCTCCTCTACATCACACACCACGTGCCTAACACCACCACCACTACCACCACCACCACCACACATATCCCAGTAGCAGCACGCACCACCGCCACCATCACCACCTCCTCCTCTTCCTCCTCCTCCACCTCTTCCTCCTCTCGATCTGCTTCTTCTTGAGTGTGAGGTTGGGTAGTGTTATGTTTGGTGTTGTAGTTTGTGTTTGAGTGTGTGTGTGTACGTGTGTGTACGTGTAGGTGGGTGGGTGGGTGTACTGACGGAATGTTTGTAAGTTTGTAGTATACTTAAGGTGTGAAGATTAGGTTAGGTTTGGTTAGTTTAGGTTAGATTACGTTAGGTTCTGTTCTGTTCTGTTATGTTAGGTTCTGCTAATGTGTATAATTTATTGTCATTTGTTGTGATAATTGTTTCTTAAGGCACACAAAAAAAATAATGTCCTGTTATTAAATTAGAGAGGATGATACTGTGTTTAGTTTCAATTAATATATTTTTTATTTCCTCTCTCTCTCTCTCTCTCTCTCTCTTTACCATATCATACAAAGATCTTTTAAATGAGTTTGTGTATATATATATATGAGTGTTGATAATTTGATGATAATAATAGTTCCTGCTGTTTAAAGATAATGAAAATTGGTGTTGGTTTAGTAAATGTTGTTTTAGTGCTGAGGTGAAGAAAAAAATGATGTGTTATATTCAGAAAAAAATAAATCCAGTGATGATAACGATATAATTTGATACGAGATGAAAAATAAGATCAGTTTTTAATGCAAGAAAAGAAAAGAGAAGCAGTTGGAAAATAAATATATATATAAAAAATAACTCAAAATAATCTGGTTTGTTTTGTAATTATTGTAGATTTTTTTTTTCCTAATGCTTTTTGCAATTATTTATTATTATTTTTGTTTGTGTTTGTGTGTGTGTGGGTGTGTAATTTTGTATTTTCTGAAACGGGCATGGATGAGACAGGAAATAGAAGTGAAAAAAGTTATATATATACACATTTCTTTTCTAATATACTTTTTTTCACCCCAAAAAAATCTAAGCAGTGCAACTGAAGTCATTTATTTTATTTCATTATTATTTCTGAGCTAAACATGAATTCCCAAACGCCACAAATTAACAAAAAGACTTAAGAAATTAAATTGAATAATTCCGATCGGCGTTAATTTAACCTCAAACTTACCATGATAAAAACAGATTAACTTCAGCTAATCTTCACTACTAGAGTTGAAAGAATAACTACTAATCTACTTTTCTATCAGCGCTGCAATAGAACGACACAAATTTTCTGCATCAAGAGTAACAATGAAAATAAAAAATGTAGACAGGCAGAGTATACAATATTAATGCACAACCAATGTAAAATGACCAATCTTTCTATTTTCTCTATAACGGAAGCGCTGGTAGAGTTACACAGCAGAGGGAGAAACAGTATATTTTTTCCCTTCCTCTAAACTTACAAGAGAAATATGGAGGTGTTCTGTCCTTCTCTTATCTTTCCGAGTTAGATATTTCTTCGTACAAGTTGACAATCAATAGTCCAGTTCCATCAGATTTCCGGCATGAATCTTTGAGCACAGTTTCAAATTTCCTGAGTTGGCGCATCACTGTTTTCGGGAGACACTATGTTTATGTTTTAATAGCGTTGTACCAAGAATTAACTGTTTGCTTATGCCAGATTATTGAGTCAACCTGTACTGTTTTTACATGTACAGTAGAGGGAGTCACACACACACACACACACATACATACATACACGTACACAGCAATTAGTAAAGGGAACAGCACACACACACACACACCTCGGCGTATTGTTCTGCGGAGCGCCACACATGCACAAGCTGTGTTCTGCGGTGTTGTGTTCTGTTGCTGGTCTTGCAACACTCGGCTACTGCAAGCTTGATAGTGTAAATTTATTGCTATGCTGTCCTATCTTGATCTTATCTTATCTATCCCGTTATTTATGTAGTGATGTTTATATACTCAAATATAATTGTTACTTAAATGAAACCTTGTGTGTTTTTATATGCCATTGAATTGTTGTATTATAAGCATAAAAATTGAGCCATAAATTACACTTATGTATACTAATTTCCTGTATATTTTAACATGACTATTATACTATTATTATTATTTAACATTATACACAGTGATGCATTTGTATGTATGTGTTTTTTTCCTTATGTTAAAAAAATACTTTATATACAAATACTAATGTTATATTTGTACACAGACATGAAAAGAATACGTAGGAATACACAAACACAAATACGTACACAGCTCATCTTTAATAAGGTATTCAAGAGATCATACAAAACTTATATATATACACACACACACACACACACCAACCCAATCCACTGACAACATAGTATATACAACACATAATGAACATAAGTGAACACACACACACACACTTACACACACACTTAGGTGGCTGCAGTCAGGATATCACAAAACCTTAAGGTGTGTCTACTACAGGAAGTACTTTATATATGCACCAAATTGATTGTTTCCCCAGACAGTGATTGGTGACCTGAGGCAGTGAAGGGTTGACCTGCGCCCACTACGAGGTCACAGCAGCCCGGGGGAGGAGAGAGGCAGCGAGGTCTTCAATATCTACTGTTTTAGATCCACATGTTGTTCCGCAGCATTTTTTACCTCTGGGGTGGATACATATTGACTTATTAACATTTACTATAGAATAACTTGAAGATATTTGACTATGTATGTATTCCTGTGTGACGATTTTTAAGTTGAGTTATTATGATGTTAACTTAAGCTTTTACTATGTATGTTATTTGCATGTAAACTCTTTTGTAAGTTATAATTCATAAAGATACAGGAGTTACAGCACTCACTAACTCACTAACAGAAGAAATACAACAGTTTTCACTCACTAACTCAACAAAAATTATGGTTCTCAATCACTAAACAGAACACAAATTTACTTATACTTACGGTTTTGTAATTTTATCCATAACAGTTTTTACGTATTGTTCTCTGGCCATGACGGGAGGCTGTGTGGTGGTGTCGTCTCCCTCTGTGGTGGTGATGCAGGTGACAGGCAACCACTCGGCACCACCACACGACCCCAGGGAGGCACTCAGCTCAAGGGCAGACTGAGGGGAGTAAGGCAAGGTGAGGTTATGTCCTACACTGTTTATATTCTAATCGAGCTCCTTTTGTTGTGTATATATAATTAACTTCTAAGTGTTATATGGTATGATTATCCACACACACACACACACACACACACACACACACACACCTCAAACACCTCCCCAGCAGCAGCAGCAGACCAGCAGGTAACACTATAGAGGAAGGGCTGAGGGGTGGGCAGGGCTGCATCTCCTCCCAAGGCTGACCTCAGACTGTCTCGGAGACGCTCACACCCCTTACTCGTGGTCCCAAACAGCAGCAGAAGGTGAGAAGGATCCTGTAGGAGTGGGTGAAGGAGTGGGTGAAGGGGGGAGGAGGTGAGTGGTATATTTTTCTCTTCCTTGTGTGTAAAAAATATTGACGTCATTAATGAAATATATGATAAGAATTATACAAATATTTGATTCTATGTGTACTTGTAGGTATGTATATTCTCTTCTTTCTCATGTATGTATGTATGTATGTATGTATGTATGTATATGTGTGTATGTGTGTAAAAATATATTCACGTCAGATAGAAAATTAGGATAAAATTATACAAATACTTGATTGTATGTGTACTTACATTGCTCATAGGATTGAGGAGGTGGGTGAAGGCTGGGTGCACATCACAGATCACCCCTTGAGTCCTGATCTCACCCGCCAAGTCATCCAGCGATACCTAACAGATGAGTATATATAAAAATGTGTTAATGACAGATTATATATAAAAAAATGTAGGTGTTAATTCTGTTCACATTTGAGGTCTTGTATATTCATTTCTAAAGTTGTTGTTTGGGTTGATAACATAATATATTTAACTGTTAATATAGTTGGTATGTTATATTAATGAAAGTTAAGATACAATACTATAATTATTTTAGGTTAGAGTTAAGTTTATTTTTTTTTTTTAGTGATTGTTAAGTAATGAAGGAAGATAGAATTAATTAGCTTCCATTATTCATTCTTATCTCTATAGTTATTTAGTAAGTCAGTAAGTAAAGGAAAGAACAGTTAATTATAGTCAAATGATGATGATAAAAAAGATAGTAATAATAATAATAATAATAATAATGAAGGCAGTGGTAGTGGTAGTGGTGGAGGTGGTGGTGGTGGTGACAAACTCCACTTCATCAACTGAATTACTAAAGGTTAACAGGAAACTTGACCCCCAAAGTGTGATAGAATGAAGGTCAAAGCACAACCATGATAAATATAGGAGACAAAAAGTAAATAAATAAATAAATAAAAGAAATAGTAAAGAAAGATATACATAATACGAGAAAAGAATAATGATAGATTAAAATACACCAAAAAAGAGAATGACAGAATAGGATTAGAAGGATAAAAAAGAAAAGAAAAAAGGAAAGAATACATTAATGAAAAAAAATACAATAGAAAAATGAAAAATAAACAAATTAAGATGAAAATAAGAATAAATTGATGACATAAAACTCAATAGGCAGACAAACAAGAAAAAATACAAAGAAATAATAAAAATACACTTTAAACAACCTCTCAACACACACACACACACACATTATTTAAGCGCACACACCTTCACCTCTTCTTCCTCTGAGTCCGTAACAATGGTCACAGCTGTTACCTTCCTCTTGGTAGCACAGGTAACAACACTCCCCTTACAGGCATGCTTCTTAGGCTTCCTTTGTACCTTCACCTTACCCACCTCCTCTTCACCTGACGAGGAGGAAGAGGAGGAGGAGGTAGAGGTAGTAGTAGTAGTAGGAATCACATCCTTCAATACAGACTTGACATCAACTTCTTCCTGCTTTTCAGTGACTTTCTCCTCTTCTATTAGTGCTTTAGGTGCATCTAGTTGAGTTGTGGACTTAATATCTTGTGTTGTTTCGGGTTTAGCGTCAGTGGTGTTCCTCAAGGTGGTAGGTTGTTGCCTCTCCTCTTTGTTTGGTGTCTTTCTCTTCTCTAGTAAGATGAGAATCAGCATACCAATGATAAAGGAGGTGAGGAGGAAAGAAAGATACATTGGCTCCATGTTTTAGAATGAGATGTGATAAGAGGTGTGGAAATAAACCAAATGTTCACTCTTATCTTGTCTCTCTCTCTCTTTTCTTTCCTTGTGTTGATTTTAATGTTCTGGTTTTAAATGTTGGTGTTGAGGTTAGGTTTTCCTTGCATTTTCCTTGAGTGTGAGGTTGTTTTCATGCTGGTGCGAGGCGAGGGTGTTGTAGGAAGCTGTCACCTCTGTGTCGTCCATTAACTGAAAGATGAAATTAAGTTAATAATAAAGTTAACGCGTGAATAATTAATAAAATCACGTAAATTAAACAGGTGACAGGTAAATGCTTTTGAATAATGCATAATTCACGTTAATTAAATACAGGTAAACTAATTAACATAAACACGTGTATATTAAACCATAAAGCAAGGTAAAAGTCATTAATTATCGTCTTTACACTATATAATTAATGATAAGTTGAAGGAAATAGTATAATAATTTTTTCCCCCTGAGAGGCAAAAAGACGCAGTTTATTTCCTGTCGCTATTACATAAATTATGAAGGTGTTATAGGTAACTAATGACACATTCGTTGATTATATTAGTTATTACCTTTAAATAATAGATAGAGGTAATTAATTTGACTTATAAGAGAATAATTAATTAATACGAATCTCCATAGATTAGATATATGTTAAGAAAATACGTTATATATACATTTTTTAAGCTTACTAATGACATATTTAATAGTTATACAAGTAATTACCTTTAAATAATAGCGACAGGCAATTAATTTGACTTATATGATGATAATCATTTAACACGCAATAATACACATATGTTATAGGTCAAGAGAATATACATCAACACCTATAATAATTCGTTTAGTATGTAAAGGATGATTAATATGGTACGACCATCACTAATACATCATAATTAACTTGTAATACAGAGTAATACGTAATTCTGTATTAGTATAAATGACCTAGTTTTTTAAAGTTTTGCAATAAGATACATATACCTATTTAAACATAACTTATAAAAAGCATAAGGAAACCATAAATAGCTAATAGATAACACTGATAATCTTATTTATAAACAAATTACTGATAACAATTAAGACACATTTACCTGTGCGTTCAGGTAATATTTTAGTCATCCCTGAAATTACCTTTATTACATAACTCACATGTTAATTACCTCTTCCAATACTTCACTTAAGTAATAATGATGTGAATAACCCATAAAATAACACTAATAACCTCACATCTAAACAAATAACTGATAATAACCAAATCCACTATTGTCACATCTGTAATTCACCTTAATTACGTAACTCACCTGGTAATTACACCTTCCAGCACTTCACTAAGGCAATAATGGTGTTAATAATTCTTGTTACCTCCTCTTCTGTGCCCTGGAAGACTGTTAATCACGTCAGTTACTTCAACATTCACCTTTTAGACTGTTAACTTCGTGCACTCTCAGTCTCTCTCCCTCTTTTTCCCTCTTTCTCTCTCTCTCCGTCACCTTCATAACTATATTAGGTAATTACGCGTGTATAAAGCTATTTCTCTTAGTATAATGGGTGTCATATAGTGTAGAATTTAATTGTGTATATTTTCTATCAGGATTGTTATTTGTTTTTTTGTTGTATAGTGATGTTTTTTGGGTTAAATGAGAACGGAGTCAGTGTCATAATGTTGATTCGGATGCAGGTGTCGAGTTTAGTCACGTAGGCCAAAATTGTTATTTTAAGGACCTATTACCTATCTGTCTCCCTCTAATTAGATAGTATATAGGTATAGGAATAATAATGTAACGTTAATAATGTCTTAGATAGAAGTTTAAGTGTTGTAGTAACGCGTATAATAATAATAACATATCCAATACTAAAAATCAATCATAGGAGGTGGCAATAGTAAATAAAGTATAGATAAATATATTAGTTCTTTCATACATACTATATTTATATTTATTATTTCAATTTAGTGTATATAAAAGTGTAAAAAGAACCATTCTAGTAGCTGGGTAACGCTAGTGACGTAACGAGGAGGGAGGACAGTTGAGCCGGACGCCCGCTAAGGGATAGACGTTAGGAGGAGGTCGTCCACTTACACCACAAATTAACAACTAATTACCCTTACATCAATTACTCTATGGTCAACATGAGCTGCTACATTCAAGTGTGCGAGGATGAGAACGACGAGCCTATTGAGATCCCAACAGAGGACGACAACACGCTCCTCCTCTCAACCCTCGTGGCGCAGTTCCCCGGCGCTTGTGGGCTTAAATATCGTCATGCTGAAAGTCGTAGTATGAGAGGCGTGAGGCTGGTTGATGGCCGCCTGCACGCCCCTGATGAAGGCTGGAACTATGTCTTCTTTTGCGTGTTCCCCAAAGGTACGTAACTGTTACACAAGGAAAGTTATTTAAGAAACGCGGTAAGGTTGTGGTTTGGTTAGGTCTGCTATGGTGGCCCTCACGGCAGCCATTTAAGCCCCGCGCATGTTTTGATATTCGGTTTTTCCATGTTATTTAGCGGTATTTCCTTAGGATATCAGATTTGGTTGCAGTATACTATGTTTAGGATGTGTGGGTATCCTTAAATGGACCGTAGAATATCAGTGACTGGTTAAATAAGGATTTCTAGTTAAGCCTTGCGCAGGATTTACCGCTAATACTTCATTTCGGCGTCCATTTCTATAGGATTCTGTGCAGGGTTAGGTTTGTGTAGGATACTGAGGGTTCCTACATATCCTTACACGTGGTAGGTCATCCTTAAACGTTGGGGAATTATTTGGATTAAGGGAAAAAATGGAATTAAGTTTACGTGGGAATAATGTTGAGGTTAGCGTCGGGTCGAGTAGCCACGCCTCGCTATAAAGTATTTCATTTTATTACGTAACTTTTGGTGTGTTTTGGCTCATTTTTTCATTGTAGGCCTATGTGGGGTGTGTTTTTTAAGGGATAAGTTGTGTGTGTATAATGTTATAGTTGAGTTATAGGTGATTGAAGCCATGTTGTGAAGGAAAAACGAATACCGGCCGGTGTCTACTCCTCCCCCACCCCACGCTTACCTCCCTCCCTTCCCTACCTCCCCTCTCCCTTCCTTCCCTACCTCTCCTCTCTCCCTCCTTCCCTCCCTCCCTTCCCTCCCTCCCTTCCTACCTCTCCCCCTCTTTCCCTACATACTTATCTCCCTCGTTTCCTCTCTCTCTACTTCTCTATATATATTTATCTCCCTCTTCCTTCCATGTCTCCGTTCTTCCCTACCTCCCCTTCCCCTATCCGTCCATCCAAACCCCTCCCCCCCATTACCTATCTCCCTACCATACCTCTCCCTTCATGCCTCCCCCCATCCCTACCTCACCCCTCTCCCTATCTCTCGTCCCTTTTCCCTCCCTCCCCTTTCCCTTCCTCCCCTGTCTCCTAGCCAAGCCGCGTCCCTTCCCGCCCGCCCGCCTGTCGCCGCTACACACCACGTTGCCATTTGCCGGCCGCTCTTGCCTCCTCCCTTCTTCCTCTTCCTTTTTCCCTTTTCCCTTTTCCTCCCTTCCTTCCTGGTTATTGAAAGTTGTTGTTATTGTTATATATGGTTTTGATATTCATTTGTTTTTATTTATATGGGAATTATATTGGTATTTATTTATTTTGGTTTTGTTAATGGTAGCGTATTTTAGTGCCTTTTTTTTGTATGGCGTGGTTTTAATACCGTTTTTATTTTGTTTTTTGGTGTAAAGGACTTTGTTTTGTTGATTTTTTTGTTCTTAATGGCATTCCTGTTTATATATATTTTATTTTATACTTGATTTTTATGGTATTTTTGGGGCGACTATTTTCTTATCTAGTCTCGGTTTTTTTCTTTTCTTTATCTTGTATTTATAACTTGATGTTCGTGATTTTTATATTTTGTTTATTTATTGGTCATAAACTAGATTTGCATTACCCAAAGCTAACAAAATAAATCATTACCCTTAGATAGCACATTGAAATAAATCCTGTTTATCTTGATACCTATAGATAGCAACAAAAAAAAGTCCTTGATTTATTACCTATAGATAAGACAAAAATAGTCCTGTTTATCTTATTACCTATAGATAGCAAAAAATATAGTCTTATCACCCATAGCTACCATACATTTCCTTCCTTCCCTTCCCATACAGAAAACAAACTTTGAGAAATAATAACTAACTTTCCATTACCCATAGATAGAAAAAAAACTATATCATCGCTCAAATCATATATTTCATCTCCTTCCTTCCCTTCCCTTGTGACAGAAAACAAACGTAAGAGCGATGACCATCTTGAAAGTTCCATGTCCAAGACCAAGCGTATGGAGAGTAAGCAGCGGTGCTCTGACCTGATCGTGCTTGGACTCCCCTGGAAGACCACGGAGAAGGAGCTGAGGGAGTACTTTGAACCCTTTGGAGAGGTCCTTATGGCTCAGGTAAGATAGATATTAAGAGTCTTTCACTCCTACACTTGGATTTATATTTGATTTGTTTGTTTATATACATGTTTTTATCTTGGTTAAGTTATATTGCTATTATATATTATTATTATTGTTTATTATTATTTTGTTTGGTTTGTGTTTTATTTTGGTTAGGTTTGTGAAATTGACATTCTTATATTAATTTTTTTTTATATATTCTTAGTTGTAAATGATTTTTTATATGCACGTAATTTTATCTTGGTTTGGTGAGCTGTGAAATCAGTTTTTTTTTTTTTTCTATTTATTTTATACTTATTTCTAGTTGTCTAATTACACGAAACACTTGCTAGAATGTTGAGGTTTTCTCGGAATATTGACTAAAGTTCTGACCATACCTTACTTAACCATACAAATTGACTTAATATAGGTATGTACAGGCCTGAAACTTAAATATATATACCCATTAATTACATTTTCAAAGCATTCATCATCACACACACACAATAATTTTTCTTAACAATTAATTAATCATCTTGTAATAAAAGTAACTAGCTATTCATTTTCCTTCTTCATGAATTTGTGTTGAATAGAGAAAATTTAACCTACATTTGAGTGCCTGTAAAGTGGTGGTGGTAAGTGTACACGCAGGTAGCACATTTATGTACACATCAATACCCAATACTTTTTGTTAGCAGCAGTACAAGTTTAAAGGTCACGCTAAGTTACTGACACGCAAAACATTGTGTGTGCGTATATGTGTAGGTGTGTGTGTGGGTGCTCAGTGACGGATGGAGTGTGTATTTGTGTATGTGTGTGTGTGTGGGTGTTAATTTGGGTAATATTTCTCAGTGTCTATGTGTACATGTGGGTTTAATCTTCCTTTGCTAGTGATAATTTGACTCAATTCAGGATATTTTCAACAGTATCCCCACTAGACTAACTTTTGTATGTGTGTGTGTGTGTTAGTTTGGGTAATGTTAGTCAGTCTATCTCTTTGTATATGGGTTTCATAATATTTTCCACCGTATCTCCATTAGACTGACCCTATCATCCCTAAATAAGCACAAGTGTTTTGATATACGAGGTTATTATTGATTAGCACCACCCAGCACCACCACTTACTTTACCTAACACACTTGAGGTTATAGCTAGAGAGGGATGTGATATAAATGTGGCTGACACTCTCTCTATCTCTAATCTCTAATCTCTATCTCTCTCCACCTCCAAGTTTTCCTCCCTGTGTGTGTGTGTGTATAAATGAAATTGCTCTTGTAGTTAGGTTTAGGTATATACATAAGTTATTAATATTTCCGTTGGTTGCATTCACTAAACCAGCTTTAATTACGTATCATCTTTACTCCCTTAGGTAATAATATCGGTAATAATGAACCTTTCCTCCCCTTCCCCCAAACCAGCTTTAATCCTATACATTTCTTCCCTTCCTTTAGGTTAAAAAGGATCCAAAGACAAATCAAAGCAAAGGTTTTGGTTTTATTCGCTTTGGTAATTATGAGACACAGGTTCGTGTTTTATCTCAACGGCACATGATTGATGGCCGTCTGTGTGATGTCAAGATTCCCAACTCGAAGGTATATGACCCTAGTTACGTAAGTCTGTGTTCTGCCTGGGTGCTAAACAACGAGTCCGTTTTAATACCGTGAATTATATCTGACTATATATTTATACACCTTTGCATTCATGAGATTATTATATTCTGTTGTGTTCAATTAGTGTGTGTGGATATATTAGGTTTAAGGATCCCCCCCTCCCCCTACCTCCTCCCATACCTCCTATTCTTTGATATACTTACTTATGTTAAAGGCCTATGGACAAGTTTGTTTCATTGTAATTGTTGTTTGAAATGGTTTGGTGTCAACTTGATCAGCTTGTTTCATGAAGATCAGATGCTGTGGTTGGCTTGTTTGTTTGTTTTTCTTTGTTTTTGCTTATGTCTATTGATTATTACATCTATTTAGAATGTCAGATATTGTTGTTGTTATTATTGTTATTATTCTGGATGAGTGCTTATCCAAAAAATAAAAAATTACAACAAAAAAACAAAAAGAATGCAATTATAATTATTAGTTTCAAGTTATCATCAAGAGTTCCAAAATTCTAGTCTTTAGTCCTGGCATTGTGAATCTTGTTTTGTTGTGAGTACAAAGTGAGCTTGTCAAGTCTTGAGTCAATAAGTCACTTAAGTCAGTAAGTCATTAAGAGAGCCAAGGTGCCTTCACACAAGCACATTTCCTCCAACCATTGCTCATCCAAACGGTTGCTCGTTTCACCAACAACCTCCTGATCCCCTTACATTGGGACAGAGCACCTCAATGTACGACCAACACCAACCTTTTGGAGCCAACGAGTTTCAATGGCCGATGGGTTTGGCTTCGCACGCTGATTGGCCAGGCATGGGGAATCTACCGTCGCGCGTAAGCCACCGTTCATGTTTTAACTATTATGACAATATTATGACTGATAGCATAATGTTGGGAAAGAGGCTAATGTTCAACTCAATATCCTTAATGATTGCACGTCACTGATCAATGACTTCTAAGCATTTCTGACGTATCATTGTAGAACTTCTTTATCCTGTTCATGATATCACGGCGACCGACCACAGGTCACTGTTGCAGTATAATGTTACAAGTTTTGTTCAGCTCTCTCTTTTTAGTTCCTAGCTTTAATTGTCTTATTGAATGAGTTATTCATGATACACGAAAAGCTTCTTTGGTGTTTTGGTCCTAGTACGAGCAAAGGCTCACCGACTGAACGGTGAGCAAGGCTGATCAACACTTGCTCATCGCAGACCCAACCACCCAAGCACTGAATGGTTGGATGGTTGGGGGATATGTGCCTAGTAGTGTGAAGGCCCCTTTTGAGTCACTTAGCTCAGCTCAGCACTAATCAATGAGCACCCTTGACCACTTAGTATTGAAACGATGGCCAACCACATTCTGCCCAGCCTTGTGCCCCGGCCAGTCTAGCCGCCAGTCCCTTGCGCCGGCTGGAGTCGCCAGCTCTCCTGGGGCCGCCTTCACCTTGCACTGTTCCCGGGGTTGTGTGTCACTAACTGTTGTCCCCCTGCAGGAAGGCCAAGTTCAGCAGGTGAACAGCAAGGTGTTCATCGGCCGCTGCACCGAAGACATCACCGCCGACGACCTACGCGAGTACTTCAGCAAGTTTGGTGAGGTCACCGATGTTTTCATTCCTAAGCCATTCAGGGCCTTTGCCTTTGTCACTTTCCTAGATCCTGAAGTAGCTCAGAATCTGTGCGGGGAGGACCACATAGTGAAGGGCACGTCCGTCCATGTGTCCAACGCAGCGCCCAAGAGCGACCCCAACCGCGGGCCTTTTGGGCGTGGCGGGCGCATGGACGGCCGCTATGGGCAGTATGGCAGCTATGGGGGGGGCATGAACAATGGCGGGAGCTGGAATCAGGGAGGGAGCCGTGACATGCCCAACTTAGCCGCCCTGGGCACGTCTCTGGGTCTGGGGTCCGGGCAGGGGGGGCAGGGCAGCGGGCAGAATGTCAACCCACTCAACATGGGAGCCTTGACCATGCCCATGCTGGCAGCCTTGAGCCAGGCCAGCTGGGGCCTGCTGGGGAACCTGCAGCAGCAGAACCAGGATGGCACACAGGCCCCGGGGTACAGCCAGGGGGGGCAGACTAGCCAGGGGGGAGGACCACCCAACAACCCCCCTCCAGTTAACCAGACTGGAGGCGGCGGTGGTGGGGGCAGCCATGGGAGCTGGGGCACTGGGGGGTCCAGTGGGGGGAGCTGGGGTGATGGCAGTCAGGGGGGGTCTTGGGGGCCTTCTCAGGGGGGCCGTGAGAAGTACAACCGGTATGAAATGTAAGAGAGAGATGACAGATGTACGGCAGACCTGGCTGGGTGGTGAGTGGATGATGACACCAGGCAATGATGAACAAGTACTAGTTTGAAGAATGATGATGATGTCAGAATGTTTACATCCCTTTTTGAGTGTGCTGAATATTATAATGTTAGCGGCCTGCAAAGGCAGAGGGGGTGGCTCAGGGGTGTTATGTGTGTGTGGTCATGTCAACACTCCCTCTTCCCTTGTCTAAAGCATGCTCCATAGACTTAGCATAGTATTCACTTTAACTATAATAATATTCACGCTTAGTGTGTATCATTTGGTGTGGTGGTCATGTGTGGGTGGATGTAGCCATGTGTGGGTGTTGCAGCCATAGTGGAACACATGGTATGATTGTAAGGGCGCTCCTCTCGCTGTGTGTAGCCTCCCGGGGCAGGGCGGCGTGTGACTCCTGCCCCAAGGAAAGTGACCAGGCGCGTGTGACAGCTCCATTGTACTGAGAGTGGTATGGACGTGTGTATGGCGGTTAGCTTGCCAATGCCAGGGGTGTGCTAAAAGTTTGGTCAAGTGGGTGTGGAAGTCTCAGTCGCGTGAGAGAGGCCCTCCCAGCCCTTAGGGAAGTGTAAAGGCGACCACCATTACACTCCCCTGATTGGCCGGGAGGTGCTGAGGCAACAATCAGAACCATGAGCCTGGCTCCATACCGTTCTCATGAAATGCTGTTATAAATGTTACAGTTGACTTTTTCCAACCTGCTTCACGACACCAATGTAATCTAAGGTCACACTTTCTTGCTTTTTTTCATCCCCCCCTAACTAGTGTAGCTGTTCGCCCTATGTGAACAGTGTGGAACCAGGAGTCTTGTATATAGCGTGTTTGTTTACAGCTAAACGGTGAGGTGCGTGTGATTCCCGGTACGATGCGTGTGTTCCCGTGGTCGCCCCGCACGCTAGCCGGGCGGGGCAGCCACGAGGAAGGACTGAATGCACCTGGAATTGCTTGCTGCTTCATTTAGTTATTATCATGTTTCTCACTCTAATCACAGACTCGATATTTGCCAGTGTGAGGTGTGACCGAGGAAGCCCTGAGTGTGTAGACTAGGAAGGCCAAGCTGTGAGTGTGTGTCATGCTACAAATTGATATATTTTGGAAGTCGTGTATGAGCATTGGCCTCTATTTTAATACTTCGAGTGCATCTGTTTATGGTAACCAAAAAGTGCATGAGTCTCATTGGCCTAGTGTAGACTCTTGCCCCTTTAACACCTTGCTCAACAGATCTTATTGCTTAGCATTCTGTCTATGAGCACTGCACAAGTCTTTTTTCCTTCAATTCTTGTCTAGGAAAGTATAAGAGTTGGAAGTGTATTGCCGATGAATTTGAGTTGTTAAAATTGTGTGAAAGGCAGAGTTTTCAGTCTTAAAAGCTTCGTGCAAAAATGTGTTCATGGCAATAAACCTCTTGCTTTACAAATACATATTCTGGGGAAGGGGCAATTATAACCTTGACCTCACCTGACCTCACCTCTCAGTGTTGCCGAGGTCACTGACCTGGGAATCACAGTACAAAGTCTGTGTGTTGAGCATGGTGGTCAGAAGTGGGTAGGCAGAGGCAGGAAGGCTCACCACTCTAGTACTATTACTATTCTTTACTAAACCTTTGCAAGTGTAACACTTGGCCCTCGGACACTGGTTGAAAGTGGCATTCATTCATTATAAATCTTATGACATAAGATGCTGTGCTGGGTTTTTTGGTTGATGATAAAGGAAGTGGTTTTGTTTGTGTTGTGTTCTATATTCTTTATTGGATTTGTATTAGTGGAGGTAATGTAGCCGCGGCAGCCTTCCTGCTCCTCTGACCCACTGATGAAAGGAGGTGTGACAGAGCCATGTAAGATTTAACAAGCAGGACTTGTGTTAACCACAAGCTGTTCTCAGTCATAAATGAAAGAATTCTGATTTTTAGTTGTTTGGCATGAGTGTATTTCTGTACGATTGATAAGGAATAGTCTCACAAATTATAAAACATACTGTTCTTTTCCTTCCATTCATTTCACCCCAAGATATCAATACCATTTATGTAGATTTTCACTCATAATATACGAGGTGTACATGACTCCATACAGGCCCTTTATTAAAAGTGTGTGCTGTGAGTTTCTAAATATTAAATTGTAGGGAGGTAGAAAAGTGCGTGTCCTGGCAGTGGGTGTGTGTGTGGTGAGCTGCTGTGTGGATGCGTGGCGATATACCTTGATTACCCTTGGCGAAAATTGGATGTTATCTCAAACCAATCAAGCAATCAATATTAAAAACAAACAAAAAACTATAAACATAAAAAATATCATTAAGCCACACCTAAATTTACATTACCAATGGAATAACTACTTTTACCAATCAGTGTGGAAGTCACCTTATTAATTAAGCTTCATTATCAAAGTAAATAACATCAATTAGAGCGTGGATATAGGGCGCGTGTCGGTATCCTAATAAACTCAATACCCAACCAGAGAAGGCTAGGTAAGATAGGACCTTTTGTTATAGGTAATAGCGCTAGGGGAGAGGAGAGGGACACATGACTGGAAAGAAAGGTAAATGATTGACGACCTAACTCAGAGGTGTGAAGGTATGTGTTGTGTGGTGGTATGTGGTATGATGGTATGGTGTGTGGTGAATCCAGGTTGTGTTTGTGAAGAACGAACGTGCGAACGAACGGCCGTGTCTCAAGCTGGATGAGGAGGAGGATGGTGGTGGTGGAGTGAAATTGATGGTATATGTGAGTCTCCGTTGTCCCTCTGGTGTGTGTGTGTGTGGCTGTACTACTAGTGTGCTCTGTCTTAATAAAGGATTCACAGCTACTATTTATCTTTGTATCCAATCCTATTATGTTATACTAGCATTAAGTTGGTTTATTTAGAGGTATTTTCTAGGTATGTGAAGATTTGAGGAGATATATTGTTTTTGTTTTTTTACTAGTTGTGTTAGGTTATTAAGGATTCATAGCTATTAATGTTTATACTAGCATTAAGTATTTTTTTTGTAGGGAAATTACTAGTTAGGTTAAGGCAATTCAAGGTATTTCTAGAGACCAGTATATTGAGTTAGTTATGAATATTTATCTCATACTGGCATTAATTATTACGTTTTTCAGGATATCTAGTTACTAATTAGGTGATCGAAACTAATGATTTTGACGTTATTAGGTTTTTCAGGGTAATTTCTAGTAAGGTCAAGTCTTATTAAGGACTCCCAGCTACTATTAATGTTTGTATTGAAACCTATTATACTAGCTAGCATTAATGAGGTCTTGCTTGGTAATTACTAGTTAGGTGATCTTAATTAACCTTCTACTAGCATTAATTATTAGGTTTTCACAATATTTTCTAGTGTTGAATTCTACCTTTTAATTTTAACTGGAGTAGGTAGGCGAGAGGGAAGTGAAAAGGACAGGAAAATAAACCATATATTTTCCACTATTGTATTTCCACCACAATGCAAATAATACATCTAACTTCCACCACACTAGAAGGAAGTTAAAGGTTTGATGTATGCATATAACTAATCCATATATGTGGTAATTTGTGTATAACGTGATTTTAGTTAAGAGGTAAAACTAAGGTTAGGTTTTTATGATTATTCGTATTATATTATTGATTTATTTCCGATATATGGTTTTATTTTTATTTTTTTTTTTTTTTAGGTATGAAGTTATTTAATTAGGTAATGATTATGATATATGGATAATGTATTTAATTTTGAGTTAGGGATATTATTAGACTTGCTATTATTTTTATTATTATCATCATTATTTGTAGTGTAAGTTAGGATTATAGGACTCAGACAATTGAAGGATGATTTCAATACGATTCATTCACTACTGTCATTATTATTATCGTTATTTAGTGGTACGAGTTATCCTGTTTGGATCCTGTGAGCCGTGGTGGTGGTAGTGGTGTCCTGTGAAGGTGTGGTAGGAGCGGCAGCTGCTTCGTCAGGGTTAGGAAGGCTGAGGAAGGTTTTGTTAGGTAAGATGGTGTAAGGTAGTAATGTTAGGGGCATAGTAGTAGTAGTAGCAGGGTTGGGTACATGGATTTGTACTTAAGTATAGATTGTCTTGTACTTGTTTTAGTTGAATTTCCCAACTTTCTCTGAAATATTATAATTGATTTTCCTCTTTCTTAGTGAAATATAATAATTGAGTTTCTTCTTTCTATATAATAATTGAGTTTCCTTCTTAGGGAAATATAATTGAATTCTCCTTTCTTAGCAATAGTCAAGGAATTTTTTAGTAGTTTAAATAAATTCCTACATGTAATTGAGTATATATTTATTTATTTACTATACTATTTCTTACATTAATTATGCGTATTGTAACTATAATTATATCCCTGTGTGTGAAATTAATGATCTAAGAAAGGTGCAGAGGCGAAAAAATTATGATTTAAATGAATGAGGAAAAAAATGATGAACTTGAATTAATGAAAAGGGAAATGATGATGATATTACAGGTGTCATTATGGAAGTAAGACAGGTGTAAATAAAGATAAGATAATACAAGTGATGAAAATAATGGTAGATGGTAAAAAAAAAATATAGATTGGGGGAAAAATAATGTAAATGTAAAGATAAGAAAGATAATGCCACTGAATACTAAGATACTATACCAGATGAATAATAATAATAATAATAATACAAGATAAATACAATAAAATGATCCAAGAAAAAACGAATTCGATAAAATACAATACAAAAGATAACAAATATATATAAATAAAAAAAAAAAAAAAAAAAATACTAATAAAAAACAATAAATAAAATACAATAAAATCAATAAAAATAAACGAAATACAAAAATAAGAAAAAAACATGAATAAACTAACACAAAAATAAATTAAGATACATTATTTAATTCTTCCGTGACAGATCAATTTGTATTTTATCCCACATTCCTAAGTTGGGCACCTCGGTAGGTTTAGAGGGGAGGGGGGTGGTAGGCCTAGCTAGCACGGCCTTGAGCTGGTGAAGTTGGAGGTGGAGTCGTTGCTGGAGAAACTCATACAGCTCATACTCAAGGGATAGCTTCTCCTTGAGGAAGCTTACCACCTCCCCCTTCAACTCTTTGTACTGCTTGGGATTCTTGTTGACCAGACGTTGAGACTCGAACTCTGGAGGGGGAGGGAAGGGGAGGTTAGGTTAAGTTAGTGACTGTTTTGAAACCTTTTAAGTTATATATAGAAAACAAAACCACACAAATATATAACTTTAACATAGAAAGGAAAGGAAATCACACGCGCACACGATAAATATAGATGCAGAGACAGGACCACACGAGTATAGATAGGTCAGACCATGTATACAACAACTAGATAAATACACACACACACACATACATACATACATACCCTGGCTCCAGTACAGTTGCCTAGCCCCTCTAAAGAACATGGGTAGATAATGTTCTAATACAGCCAGAGTTTCATTCCAGTGTTCAGTGAGACCTACTACAGAATACTCAAATTCTGCGTTGTATTTAGCCTTCTGTAGGGCCCACCTGTCTCCCACTTTCCTGTAGGGGGGGAAGGGAGATTTAGGTTAGGTTAGGTGTTTTAAAAATTGCACACAAACAATAGAAACACACACACACACACACACACACACCATCCCCTCATACTTACAGACATTGTTCGTGTTGACCACATAGGAAGGGTATGGCTGATGTGAAGTCATGTGACCCTTCCCTGAGGTCACACTCAAGGTCACCCTCCAACACACACTGCTCCAGCTTCCTCCAGTACCACACACGTCCTGAATAAGGTCATATACGTGTATTAGACGGGTTTTTATTTATTTATTTAGGTGCTGTATGGTGTAGTTATTATTATTCTTATAGCTGTATGTCTTTTATTTTTTTATTTTATTTTATTTTTATATAGATTTTACTTCTATTTTTGTAGTTTTTTCTATTGTTCTGTTTGTATATTGAAAAAAAAAATCCTATTAATTTAATCCCTTCCTTCCCTCCTTCCTCTTCCCTCCTCCTCCTCCTCCTCCTCTTCCTCCTCCCTACTCACCACTCCCAGGCCTCCTCTCCTCCCTCCCACTCATCTCCAGCTTGACTCTCTCGCTGTCCACTCGTTTGAACCGGAAGTAGGAAGCGTATTTCTCCACGGGGTCGCGAACTAAGGTCACGTAGGCGGGGCGCAAGGTCACGTACCGGCTAGCCAAGGAAAAAAGGTCAGGTGAGGTCATATAGTTTTTTTATATATATATTTTTTAGATTGTAAGTTTAATGTATATATTTTTTCTCACTTTTTCTCTTCCTTTCTCTCTCCCTCTCTCCCTCTCTCTCTCTCTCTCTCTCTCTCTCTCTCTCTCTCTCTCTCTCTCTCTCTCTCTCTCTCTCTCTCTCTCTCTCTCGTGTTCGCTTTCATTTTTTTCAATTCTCTTATCTGTTATTTGCTTCTTATTTGCTTTTTTTTTAGATTGAATAATTACTAAATTTTTTATATATATATACTCTCTCTCTCTCTCTCTCTCTCTCTCTCTCTCTCTCTCTCTCTCTCTCTCTCTCTCTCTCTCTCTCTCTCTCTCTCTCTCTCTCTCTCTCTCTCTCTCTCTCTCTCTCTCTCACCCACCTTCTGTGCTCGGTAAAGTTAATGAACATAGAGAATCGATCGTAACTTTTAGGCCAAAAGTTATACTCAAACCAGGTTCCCAAATTCTTCTGTTCCTCGTCCGTCATTAACCTGTAGAAAGAGAGAGAAAATATATACAGGTGAAGAGGGGGAGTTAATTAATATTCACCTATATGTTTAATTATCGTATATTTTACCTGTAGAATCGTAGAGATATATGGATTGATAAATAGGTGAGAATGATAGTAATAAGGGAGAATGGGTACGAAGATTAGATAAGAGAAGAGAAGAAAACGAAATCAAACACAAAGAAAAGGAAACGAAGATAAACTAAAATAAAATAATAGGAAAGAATGAAAGAAAAGATAAAATTAAAATAAAAACAAAAGATAAGATAAAGATAAAGAAAAGTTAACGAAAATAAGATAGAACAAAAAATAATATAAATAAATAAATAAAAAACAATACCACTCTTAACATTACCTTTGCCACGGGGTTCTATACACATGTTCTTGGTGTTGATAGTCTAGTAGCGGCGCGAGGGACTTAATCAAGGACACAATGGTCTGGCCGCCGGTACGTGGAATCCGATTGAAGAACAGCCATATAGTGTCCTGTGTTCGATTCATGGCTGATGGCTGAATGGCTGTGTGGTTAAGACGGGATAATATGTCTTGTTTCTCTCTCCATCCTGGCTCCTCTGTGGTGGTGGTGGTGGTGGTTGTTGTGGTAGGAGGCGATTTGCGTCTGTGTGGGGGTAATTATTTTTTTGGGAGGCTTGGTTTTTTGGGGGTAAATATATTTTTTGGGTGGGGGTTAATAGTTTTTTTGGGTGTAAATTTTTATAGATGGCTGTTACATTTTTTTTTGATAGAGGTTCAATAATTTTTTTGAGGGACGAGTTAATTTTTGGGGAAAGGGATTACAGTTTGGGGGTAATCATAGTTTTCTTTTCTTTAGGGGATGTGTTTTGACTCTCTCTCTCTCTCTCTCTCTCTCTCTCTCTCTCTCTCTCTCTCTCTCTCTCTCTCTCTCTCTCTCTCTCTCTCTCTCTCTCTCTCTCTCTCTCTCTCTCTCTCTCTCTCTCTCTCTCTCTCTCTCTCTCTCTCTCACCTGAGCACGTTATCGTAATCGCTGTAATCCACGTAGTCTTGTTGGGTGTCGTGCACGTGCAATAGTAGCATAACCACGTACACCTTCAAGGCCACGATGCACGCCACATAAGGCACGTACCTATGGAAGAGGGGAGAGAGGGAAGGGGACGAAGGTAGAGAGAGGGGAGAGGGAGAAGCACGTTTTATTGTTATTGTAGTGATAGTATTGTTATTATTATCATTAACATTACTACTACTACAACTACCACCAATACTACTTCCATACATCTTTTTCTCTCTCTCTTCCTCTTCCTTTCAATCTTCTAATTCAAATCAAATAAAAATGAATAATAATTACCTTACAAGACTCAGCATAGCACCTGTATCCTCCCTGTTCCTCCACCTTCTCAGTAGCAGCCTCCAGCGCCTCATCTCCTCCTTGAAGTATTAAAACACGTAATATATATACAGCCTTTTAACCGCCGTCCTTTAAAACTGTGAAATGTCCCCTTAAATGTCTTTGGTTTTCTTTGGTTATACGTTTACTGACTCCATCCTTATTTTGCACTTATTTTGAGGTGTATCTGAGGTATTTCTTTGCGTTTCAGGTACTGGGGATGAGAGTAAGTAAGTATTAGTGATTGTTCAGTAATTAGATTGCGTGTAATTGTCGTATTTTTCCATTTGTTTGATCGTAATAGTTATTTTTCTATGGTTAGGTAAAGTAGGGACACACGCAATAGTTTCTACATTTTACCTTCCCTTGGTTTCACTAGCTAACCTTTTATCTACTAACTTAAACTGCGGAGTGAGCTGTGCGCCGCCTGCCCTTGTCCGTCTGGGATCGAACTCGGGACACCGGATTCGTAGTCAAACGTAATAACCACTGCACCACTGAGACTTAAGATATATGTTTGAAGTCCTCTTCCTGTTATGGTAAATGTATAATAAATGGATTACACGTCACTTGCAAGGAAGAAATGAGTGAGGAAGTTTAAAAAGTCATTATAAAAAGAGTAAAATATTGTTTTTCATATATGTAATTCCTTCATATAATTTCAATTTCACTCTCAATTCACTTTTCTTTTGTTTTTCTGTCTAAATAACACTTTATGTATAGATAACGTTAATATGGTTATGTATACCGTAAACACACACACACACACACACACACACACACACACACACACACACACACACACACACACACAGTTAACTTACATATGTATATATTATTTTCTATCTTTTCTTTCACTTAAATTCACTCAACACTTTTCTGTAATTAATTTTCCATAATTTTCCAGTTTACTATTATTATTATTAGTATTACTATTATTATTATTATTATTATTATTATTATTATTATTATTATTATTATTATTATTATTATTATTATTATTATTATAGTAGTAGTAATAGTATCTTTGACTTCCTTCCTTCCTGTTTAAAGTCTCTAGTGGTTATGAATCTTAACCTACCACGTCTTAGCGCTAACTGAGGCGTATATGTGCGTGTGTGTGTGTGGGTGTGTGTATGTGCGTCTGGCAGCGTCGTGTGTGTATGTGTGTGTGTGTGTGTGTGTGTGTGTGTGTGTGTGTGTGTGTGTGTACCCGCTGCCGTGACCAAACCCAACCACCGTTCCGTTTTCTTTTCATTATTATCATTATTATTATTATTGTTATTGTATTTTTTACTTATTATTTTATGTTTTCAATTGTGTGTGTGTGTTTAATTGCTGTGAAGAATGCCGTTATCTCTTCTTCTACTTCTTTTCTTCTTCCTCCTTCTCCTCCTCCTCCTCCTCCTCTTCCTCCTCCTCCTCCTCCTCCTCCACCAAGGTGTTTACGGGACTTGAGGAGGAGGAATATAACGCCTGCGGAAAATTGCACCTCCTCCTCCTCCTCCTCCTCCTCCTCCTCCTCCTCCTCCTCCTCCTCCTCCTCCTCCATCTCTTCCTCCTCCTCTTGATCTTCGAAAATGTTTGATACAACTATTATTCTCTCTCTCTCTCTCTCTCTCTCTCTCTCTCTCTCTCTCTCTCTCTCTCTCTCTCTCTCTCTCTCTCTCTCTCTCTCTCTCTCTCTCTCTCTCTCTCTCTCTCTCTCTCATTGCTTGACTGACTGACTGAAATAATTGACTGACTTACACTTGATTGACTTACCGGTTGACTGACTGAATGACTTAACTGACTTACCTGGCTGTTCGTTGCCCCCACACGTGTGAAATTTGCTCAGTCACTTTGTGGTTACCTGTTGTGAGTGTGTGGGTTGTGTGTGTGTGTGTGTGTGTGTGTGTGTGTGTGTGTGTGTGTGTGTGTGTGTGTGTGTGTGTGTGTATTTATCAGTTTATTCTTGTTCTACTATTATTACTACTACTACCACTACTACTACTACTACTACTACTACTACTACTACTACTACTACTACTACCACCACCACCACAACCACCGTTACAATCCGCAGAATTTTTAATAAGAGGTTTGATTTGTCAGAGCAGGACGAGGCTGTTTAGAGGCTTAACGGTGTGAGATTGTTACGGAGCTAAGGTGAACGACCCGCGAGAAAGAGAGAGAGAGAGAGAGAGAGAGAGAGAGAGAGAGAGAGAGAGAGAGGGGGAGAGGGAGAGGGAGAGCGATACCCTTTGATATTTAGATAACTACATTTATTATTATTATTATTATTATTTAGATTTTTTTGCTCAAAAATTCGACCATAATTGAAGTGGAACATTATTATTACCCGTCGTACTACGTCAATATTACTCCTACAGGAAAACTGTATAGATGCAAAGTTGTGGATCTTGATGCCCTCTGTCGGCGGGTGTCATCAATTGTCTAATAACTCTTATATCTTTGGAGAAAATGTAAATGTTGTGAAAAAATATATATGTAACTCTTTTCCATTTCTACATATATATTTATATTATAATTCTACTGCACTTTAGCTCAAAAGAACAAGCGTTTCCTGCTCTTTCTTTTATATTCAATAAGTATTTAAGTAAATCTCATACTTTTTGAGTAATTTGAAGAAGAAAAAAATTATTTCTGAAAAATTGAATATTTCATGAAAAATTTCCACACCTCCGAATTTGATGGAAATTAGTACATAGAGGTTCTTAGTCATACTGAACACGAATCTGGACTCAGTTTTATAATTACTGTAATAATATGGATTTTCGATTTTGTGGCCCAAAAATTCTACCATAATTGAGGTCGAACATTTGTTTTCCCATTTTACTAAGAAAATATTAGTCTTACAGGAACAATGTACATATTCGAAGTTATAGATATTGATACCATCTATCGGTTGCTGTTATTTTCTTGACAATATCTATTATACTTTTGGAGAAAATTTAAGTTTTGTGAAAAAAAAAATATATAATTAATTTAATTCTTACATCTATATTTACATTCCAATTCCACTTCACTGTAGCTCAAAAGAATGGGCGTCACTTGCTCTTTCTTTTATAATATAGACTTTGTTTACGTAAACCTCATATTTTTTGAGTTATTTCAAAAAACATAATTTCTGAAAAAAGTCTACGGGTGTGTAAGTAACCCTTGAAAATTTCATGAAAATTTCGACACCTCCGAATCTCATGAAAACTGTTATAATGAGGTTCTCGGTCATGCTGAACACGAATCTGGACTCAGTTTTATCATTACTCGAATATTAACCTCCAATTTCACCCTTGGTTGCCTCATAAAACCATTGAAAACGACAATTATTTCCTTCTCACTGAACGATCTTGATACAAAAAGAAAAAAAATACAGTTTGTCCTACGTTCTCCTGACTATCTTTTATTATAATGAAAATAAAAAAGGAAGAAAAAATAATATACCTCTGAGCCGAATTGATAACTTTTCGCCGAATCTAGTTATCGACACTATCTTTTTTGTTCTATACTCGTGTCAAGGCAAAAGTTACCTAATTCACCTGTTCATTTCCGTTTTCTATGTCACTCCACGCTACGTATCACTAACCTAAACTAAACTAAACCTAATATGATTCCAAACCTTTACTCAAAATCATACACTAATTTATCGCATTATTTCATTCATTTATTTTACATTTATGAGGGGGAAAAAAAATGAGGTTTGATATTTAAGCTACATTTCCCCTCTGTAAACCTGCTTCTACCAGTATCTTCCCCTCACTCTCCCTCATTCCCCTCCCATTCCCTCCCATTCCCCTCCCATTCCCCTCACTTCCCCTCACTCCTACCCCCTCCCATTCCCTCCCCTTTCCCCTCCCCAATTCCTCCCCCTCATCTTCCCCCATTCCTACCCCTCACCTTCCCCTTTCCCTCCCCTTCCCTCACTTCCCCTCAGGCAGTCTTCCCCTCACATTCCAGTGTTGTGTTAGAGACAGTAGGTGCAACACATAGCCACACACTCTTCCCTTTGTAACACACTCAACACACTCGTGCACTCAACACACTCTACCTCCTCCTCTTCCTCTTACTCCTCCTCCTCCTCCTCCTCTTACTCCTCTTACTTCTCCTTCTCCTTTTAACTTTACTTTTCTTCTTAGTTTGTGTTTGTTTAGCTTGCTTTGCCCTCCTCCTCCTCCTCCTCTTCTTTCTCTTCCTTCTCCTCCTCTTTCGTTTTCCTCCTCCTCCTCCTCCTCCTCCTTTTCCTCATTGTTCCTTGTTCCTTGTTCTATTCCTCCTTCTCTTCCTCCTCCTCCTCCTCCAGCTCACTTCAAGGAGAAAATTGTGTCCAAGGTTTGTGATAGATAGATAAAGAGAGAGATAAAGAAAGAGATAGATAGATAGAGATAGAGAGAAAACAATTGTCTGATAAATGTGCTAGGTATATATTTGTGTGGTGTGTGTGTGTGTGTGTGTGTGTGTGTGTGTGTGTGTGTGTGTGTGTGTGTGTGTGTGTGTGTGTGTGTGTTAAAAATAAATAGGAAGACAATTTATTAATATTTGCAATTAACTTGAGTTGTATTTCGTTAAAACTCAAAAATTTAGTTATGATGTGTGTTTTGAGTTTGCTTGAGTGTGTTAAGAGTATATTTTGAGTGTGTTTCAGTGTGTTTTGAGTGTGTTAGAGTGTTTGAATGTGTTTTGAGTGCGTTTGAGTGTATTTTGAGTGTGTTTCAGTGTGTTTTGAGTGTGTTAGAGTGTTTGAATGTGTTTTGAGTATGTTTGAGTATATTTTGAGTGTGTTTGAGTTTTTTTTTTTAATGCTAGTGTGTTTTCAGTACATTTTGAGTGTATTTTGAGTGTGTGAGTGCGTTTGAGTGTGTTTTAAGTGCTTTTTTAAGGTATTT
>JAXIVD010002026.1:45000-69004 GCA_036785275.1 Cancer borealis | reverse complement strand
GTCCCAACATTTGTGGGATCTGTGGGAACATGCATACAGAGTGGACAAGATTGAGGCAGAAACCACATATAATAAATAATCTTGTCAGCTCAGTTCCTGACCGCCTACAAAGTGTAATAAATAGTGAGGGAGGCTGGACCAGATGCTAATAATAGAAATAAAAAAATGTTGGGACGACAAAATACATGTTTCATTCCTTCCGTAAGTGAGAGAGAGAGAGAGAGAGAGAGAGAGAGAGAGAGAGAGAGCGAGAGAGCGAGAGAGCGAGAGAGAGAGAGGGAGAGGATTAAGATGAAGGAGGGGTCACTGGAGGTCAGCCAATGACAGATCCCAAGAAAAAGGAGGTTGACATATGTCGCTTGATTCGGTATTTTGGTTAGGAAGAGTCTGGTGTACTCTCCCTGCGATCACTGTGAACCTTAGGGAGAGCCTCACAGGGATTCCAGGGGACTGTACATAACTATTCTCTAATAAGTGCATGGGTTACAACATGAAAGACTAGCCCAAATTGTCTCTGCTTTACTGGGGATTTGAACTCCAATCTCTTAGTTGTGAGCTGAGGCATTAATAAATCTTTAATAATTATGACCATGAAACTAATAACTTGATTCACTCTTTCAGTCCAAGATCTACCAGACCCAAGTGAAAGCTTTACAGGAGGTCCTCTTTAGTGGCAAACCAAATACCACCACTCTCCATCCCTCCACTGCATCGTCCTCCGACACTGACCTCACTACCATTCCCTCCAAATCCCCCATCAAGGCATCCACTTCTGATCCAAAGCTAAATATGACTCCAGGAGCCCACAGGGTAAGTCGTACAGACTGTCATTTAAATTTTTTCTTTGTTTTTTCTTACTCCTGAAATGAAGGTTGTCATATGTCATTAAATACAGCACTTTGTTATTAGTTGTTCATAGTTTATTTGTTGCTTTTGCCATTTTAGACACCAGCAGTTGTCAACTTGCGGCACAGACGTTCTCGGTCCCAGGGAGCTGATGTCTGGATTGATCACCGGCCCTCTCAGGTAGGTGTTTCAATGTGTAAACTGGTGTATATGTGTTGGTCTTCAATTGTTAGCTTATAATGGGCCACAAAGTTTCATGCTTAATTCATTACACAAAATGCATCAAATTTGATTCTGAAAGTTGGGTAAATGGGGTAATGGGTAAAGAAGTACTCATCCATTGGTAGATTCTGTATTTGTGGTTTGTGGTTTTATTGAAATACCCCCCAAAAATGTACATGTATTTTGTATGGCATTCATTGGTATTGACCAATGAATGTCATATAATATACAAACTTTATGATTTTGTACATACAGTAGAAGCGACTTTTTCATAATTGTGGTGTTTTGTATTTTTCACCAGCTCGTGTAATTTTTTGATGGAGTGTAGAATTTATTATTTGCTGCTGTCACATATTCGCTGGGGTTTCTATCCCTTGCCCAAATATCAATTTGATACCATGCAAGATGCACTTTTTTCTCCAATATCCAGAAAAATCTCCATCCATTTTGTAAACTAAGCAAATTAACATCTCATGATAGATCATTACTTCTAAATATTGCAAGATGTCATTTACCGTTAGCCATGATTGACAATAGAGAGAATGACATCACTACAAAAGCTTTCATACATTTAAAAAAAAATCTCAATTATGATGTACATTATATGGAGGAGATATGATCATTTTTTAGTAATTTATTCTTTTAAAATGTTACTGGGGCTCTCTTCCTTTCACAAATTCTGCCTACATTTAATCAATAGTTTTTATTAATTATGTTGCTTCTGTGGTGCCATCTCATTTTCTATTCATCACACAGCTGGGGATCTAATATAAACTGTTATAAGGAGGGCAGTATGAAATTGAATTGGTATGTAAGGAGAGAACAGTTGCAGGATGCATTTTCAGCCTTGGCACTCTACTTCCCCCACCATACACACACACACACACACACACACACACACACACACACACACACACACACACACACAACACACAACACACACACACACACACAACACACAGGAAGTCCCTACAGGAACAATCCTCCAGCCCAATCTCCATCGTCGCAAGTCAGTCACCAAGCTGAAGTCCAATGACTTCACTGATCCTCGTACCACAAACTACTGCCTGACTACTCAGGAACAGGATTCGCGTGGAGAATTGGAGACTAAACTGTTCAAGGTAGTAGTGGGAGAGAGAATGAAGGTTAGAGGATAGGAGCAGAAAACATGAAAGGATAGAGAAAAGAGAAAGTAACATAACAGGAAGGAAGGAACTGGTGATAAACCTATATAATAGTAGTGGTAGAGGTTATTGCGACTTAAATGGTCCTAAATAGTTGAGTAAAGGATTATTAAAGAGACGATAGAAAACTGGGAACAAACTTTAGGTAGCACAAAGTGGAATAGGGAATTAACAGTAACATATCTTTTAGATAAGAGCAGAAATGTAATAAGGAGAACTAGAGGCGGAATTGATCAAGATCATAGAAGAGTTAAAAAAAATTTAATTAGCTATGGAGGGGGAATAAAAGGTGTGAGTAATAGATGAACATTAAATTAGGTAAGTTGAAAGAGGGTGTGAGTCAGGCAAGCCAGTGATGAGAAAAGCAGAAATGAGTGGCTGCACTAAAGTGACACATTGGATCATGCTATTGTGACCTATTTAAAAGAAATATATTTTTCAAGGACAGGATTAAGTAATAAGTTAAAAGATTTTCTGAATTAGAAACTTTTAATGTCCATAATGTTAATGAATGTGGAATGTACTTTGATGTACAATTAGTAGGGTGAAAATAACCTAATGTTGCAAAGGAATTTGCAAAAATCTGGCTGACCCAATTGTTATATATTTCATGAAAGCAGTACATTTTAACATTTTTGATGTTTTGTTTAAAATGCAAAACAAAATCCAGTGTAAAAATCGAGATTCGAACAGGAATAAGAGGCAATATGATTCAATGTAGAACTAATTGCAGCCACTCATTTAGAAGTGAAGGAAGGGAGGGAACCGAAGAGGGTGAGAAAACTATGGTTTAAGGCTTGTTTATCTATTTTCCCCATTATTCTTTCTTATGTAAATATTTTATTTATTATTTACTTTTCCTTGTTTGTATTAGTTTGCAATAATTTCTTAATGGTGGTGTCCTTATGATGGGATTTTCATCACCAGCTTATGCACATATTCCAGATTATCTGTACATTATGTAGAGTACTGCTTTGGTTGGTGGCTTACAGTGCATGTCTTTCACCTCAAATTGTTTACAGAACATTATGAACTTTCTTTTTTCATCCCCCCTCATGGGATCTACCTTGACGTGGTGGGGGGCTTGTGTGTCCGTCAGAACCGACAAGATCCCGACCGTAGGCTGGTGTGGGTCACTGGTGCCGCCCGCCAGGGGCATCGTCCGTCGTGGGCCATCCTGTGTTGGCTGGAGGGTGCCTGGGCCAGTAGGCATCGAGGCTGGGGTCTTTGCTCGCTGCTGTGGGGCAAACTATCAATGCCACAAGGGCTGCCTTTTAAACCGGGTAGTCCTGTGGGGGACGAGGTACCCCGTTCCCGGTGGCAGCGCTCGGCCCCTTTTGCCGATCCGGTAGGCGGTTTACCCGTGACCCCCGATGCCATTCTTACAATTCATATCAGTTTATGGATCTAAAAAATTCACTTTGCCCCCCTCGAGTGGTACCTGACCAGTCCCTCGAGGCCTCTGCTGCTGGTCGCCCCCCCTGTGACGCCTCTGCCTGCCCAATGAACCTAGCCTCAACTTCTCTGCCTGTTCCTCAGACCCCTACTACTATATCACCTACTCCCCCTACTCTCCCTTGTACTCTTGCCCCCTCCACAGCTTTTCATGCTACTCCATCCTATGTCCCACCTCCCGCGTCTTCTCTCCCTCCTGCTACCACCATCCCGCCTCCCCCAAGGTTCGGTCCTCATCCTTCTCTACCACTACCACAGCCTCTATTCGCACCCCTGTAGTCTCCTCATCTCACCTCCCCTCTGTTCCTCCTTCTACCGTCCCTATTTCCAGCACCCCTTCTACTGCCCCTCTTCCCTCTCCTGTGTCTACCGCTGTCCCGACTCTCTCTTCCTCTCCGACCACTCCTCCAGCCTCCCTCCCCGTCACATCTACGTCATCCTCTATTACTACCTTAGCTCCTTATGTCCACTCTTCCTCTAGGAAGACGACGGCACAGCCCCGGACAGGTTCCTCTCGTGGCGTGCCTCGCCCCTCTGCCTATGACCTCTTCTTTGCCCCGGCCCGCTGGGATAGTTTCTTTACTATCCCCCCCTCCGCTCCCTTCGCTAAGAATACCCTCCTCTTTCAACGCTACTTACAGGAACAAGTGGGCAAGGTCCACTTTCAGACCCAACCTGACTGTTCTCGCCTGGTACGTGTGGAGTCTGAGACTCAGTCTCAGGCCATGGCCAACTTGTTGGTCCCATCCGGTGATCCGTTCTGTGCGACCCCTGACGACTGTCTCAACACGTGCACTGGCACTGTTTCCATCTCCCATCAAGACTGCCCTATTGACGACAAGGTCTGGTCAGATTGTCATACTGACGTTCTCGACCTACTCAGTGAGTATGACGCTGTCAACGTCAGCTGCTATACCTTGTCCCCCCGAGGTCGCCAGAAATATCCCACCATATCGGATCTCCTTTAAGCGCCACAAACTCCCTACTCATGTCTATGTTGGGGGCGTCATGCTCCCTGTCCGGCCTTATGTTCCACCTCACCAGTGCCGAAACTGTTGGCGCTTTGGACACCTGGCAAAACACTACCGCTCAGCTCTCCGCTGCCCTTTCTGTGGCTTTACCCACACCCGCGATCAATGCCCTGCTACTACCTGGCGCTGCTGTAATTGTGGTGGCCCTCATAATGCTCTCTACCGCGGCTGCCCAGCTTATAAGTTTGAGGCTGAGGTCGCTGGTATCTGCTTCCGTGGTGATCTCACATTATGCGAGGCACATCAGGAAGCCCGTCGCCTAGGCTTCACCCCCTCTCCTCGCCATGTCGCTGCCTCTGCCTCTCACTCTCCAGCCACGTTCTCTTCTTCCCGCCTCCCTATCCCTCCTTCCACCCATCCCTCTCCTCCACCTCCTTCCTCTTCCTTCTCCCCCTCACCCCCTCCATCCTCCATCTCCTGCTCTAATTCTTTTGCTGTCCTTGATCCTGATACTCCTACCTCCACCACCGCCTATACTCCTGCCCCTCCCTCTCCACGCCCCCAGCGCTCCCACTCTGAAGCTTTGGTCCCCCCTCTCCCGCTGCCGCCTTGATCTCTTCGCCCCCTCTCCACCTCTCTAAAAAGACTCGCCCTGTACCTTCCTCTCCCACTCCTTCCGAGGGTGATACCCTTGATGCCATCGTCGCATTCATAAAGAACATGGCTCCCTTGTCCTCCCCTCCTACCTCCTTGCCCCCTTCCCTCCCGGCCCCTCCTATCCAGGTCGTGGCTTCTGTTCATCCCCCTCCCTCCTACCCCGACTCCCCCTCCTCCACCTTCTTCCTCTGCTGTCTCCCCTTCCCGATCCCTCCTCCCCCCCTCTGCCCTCGGCCCCCTCCCCCTTCCCCTATTTTGTTATGCTCTCTGTCTGTCTGTCTCGCAGCCATTTTAATGATTCCTTTCGCATCACCACTACCATTAATTTTCTCTCCACCACAGGGTGAAGTCCTACCTACAGCTGGTGGTGGGGCACAAGTAGTTCTCAGAGATGTGGAAATCTTACACCAGAGGGACCCCCTTCACCACGTTTCCACTACTCCTAATCGCAAGCGTTCCTCCACTGAACACACTCCATCACTACAGGAAAGATGTGGCTGGGGTGTGCAAGGTGGTGGTGATGGTGGTACTCCTCGCTATCATCAATCTGGGAATACTAAAAGGCCTAGGATGTAAAAAGGAGGTTCATGAAGATATATTTGGGAGAGTATGTATGATTTTTAGTGTATGTGTGTGATTGAATGATTTTTAGTGTGATTGCTTCAGTCAAATTGTCTTGTTCTCTCTTCCAAACTTGCACATATTCTGTACGAGATAGGGAGTGGGTAGGGTTAAACTATAGCCTCTTCATGAATGGTATAGCAGATCTGAAAGAAGAGTGCATAACAAAGCTTTTTGGAGGTCTGTGTTTGTGAATTATTTTCCTATTTTATTCTAAATACATTTTTTATTGTGAACTAGGTGGGATTAGTGAAATTTTGAATTACACTCATACCTCGTTTTAACGGACAAAAAGGGGGAAACATGGATCCGATAATGCCGATTGTCTGTAGTTACCAACACTACTACAATTACATTTCCAAACAAAGAGAAATAATATAGTAGTGTACATTTAATGATGCACACTATCCAATCTGACAGTGTAAAGCACCTATACACTGAAAATATACACTATAATACAGTAATTCAACATTTAATTATAGTTGTGTACATTTAGTGACACACTACCTAATCAGAGTGTAAAATACCTGTACACTGTAAATGTACACTATAATACAGTACTTCAACATTCTTAAATTCAAAATATAATTATAGTGATGTAAATCAAGTGAATCTGTTGCTTCCGTTATCCGTTAAAGGGAGGTCCGTGAAACTGAGGTGTGACCACTTTTATAAATAAAGCAGTTTTTTATTTTTATATGTATTTTGAGGAAAATTCAGAAGGGAAATCCTTTTTGATGTATGGTAAGCTCCCATTCAAGTGGCACCTATTGGAATTATGATTTGGCAACTAAGTTCGCCAGGTTATTTGGTTGATGTAAATTACTTTCACTATTAACTTCACTTTTAAATAATCATATGTCACAGCCCTGAATTTGAGTTTGCAAAGTTTAGTGCCAATTTTGATAAAAGAGTGCCAAATTGGCACAATCTCCAGTGAAGTTTTTACAACTGAATAGACACTATAAGCTTATATTTTTTATATATAAAAGAGGCAAAGGAAGTGTATCGGTTTGATCCTCTCTAGGAGCGGTAGTTACTTTACTTTCCTGTATTTAATATCTAAAGGACATCAAATAATGCCTTTTAGGTATTTATTTAATAGGATGACTAATGTGTAGCATAGCTGTGAAATGTATAATATATATATATATATATTAATACTAGTTTTTTTTTATCACTATACTATGTTTAAGATATCTCTGAATTTCACTCGTGTTGGGGGTTGCATATTGCCATATTCCCTGCAAATTCTAAGACTACAAAAAGAGACTCACCGAGGGGTCTGGGAAGCTCCTCCTCTATTCTATCCAATGAAAAGACAAGGTCTCTGTAGTGTAGTGGTTCGGTGGCGGTACTGAACAGTTCGGGTTGTCGAATGTCTCTACCAGGTGTGTCTACGGTGGTGGGTAGTGAATAAATGGGACTTGTCTCCAGGTTGCCCTGTCAACATTATCTCTCCCATCCTTGGCACAGTGAGTAGGATTACCATCTTGCCATGGAACTAGCGGTTATAGCACCACCACCAGCCTACCTGCACTGGGGCAGGACGAGGGCACAACACGACGGTGAGTGTACATGGAGGCGGTTGGTGAAAAACTGCCAGTTTGGAGCACTCGCCGAAGAGATGATTCTTGACCAGGTAGTTGAGAAGACTGTCCACCCAAGGCTGCGTGAGCGATTTCTTCAGAATAACGCCCTGACTTTGGAGAATGTCCTAAACCAAGCGAAGGCTTATGAATGCTCTACCCAGTTATCAAGAGAGATGGGGGAACCAGTTCACCATGGTTCAAACTCTACCAACATGGACGTGCCGTCCTGGGAAATGCATAAAACCACTGTAAAGTGTTTTAATTGTGGCAAAAGAGAACATTGGGGCTGTACTGCGCAGTATTCGGTTCGTCAATCACAGTGTTGGAGTTGTGGTAATCCCTGGGATTCAAATCAGCACGAAGTGTGAAGAGGGAGAATACATTCTCAGCTGCAGCAGTAGGCAGCACCAGGGATGGATAACATGCACTGCTGAAGTGGGTGTCGAGGGACTACACCGGATCCTAACACTGCAAGTTGTTGTTAGGGCAACAAGGATCCTTGGGATCCTATGTGCCTTGGTGGAGCCGTGAGGGTATCACAGGCGAGAAAGCTGTCCTGTGTTCTTGAGGAAGGCACAGGTGAGGCAGATAACGGCTGGTCGCCGCGAGCAGGGTGGGCAGGTCGAATGTGGTGACGTTCAGGGCTTGGAGTTGACTGTGTAGTACTGCACGATGTGAGTGGAAGCGTGGACAGTGCAGCAGGAAGTGTTCAATAGTTTCAGGGACTGTTTGGCACCAGGGGCAGTAAGGGTCAGGGGACAGACGCAGGCAGTGTAGGTGAGCTGTGAGTGTTGTGTGGTCCAGGCGGAGGCGAGTGAGAGCAATATCTAACACTCGAGATGTTTTCCGCATCTAAGGCTGTGGGGAGGATTCTTGACGGTAGGGGCCCATGGAAGTGATGCGAAGGTCATTGGCAACGGAGTAATCCCAGACAGTGCGACAGGCAGTGGAGATGAGGCATTTGTTTGTGGAGTAAGATGGCAGCATCCACAATATCGTTTTTTTTTAAGGGTGTGGAGGATGTAGGCTGGCGGGAGAGGAGGATGTAGAGGAATGATTTGGAGTCGGTGTAGGTGATGGCCTTGCTACTAGTGTATTTGGTGTCGAGATATATCAGGGCTCGATGAATGGCAAACATTTCTGTTGTGGTAATGTCTGTCTTCCACGTTTTGTAGATGCTGGTGCCTGGGTCGTAGATGGCTGCAGCTGTGGATGGAGTGATGGGGCAGCGAGAGCCATCTATGTAGATCCTTAGGTACTGAAGGTAGTGTGTCTGGTCCAATTGCCGGAATAGTGTAGCTGCCTGGATGCCTGCAGAGGGCTTGGGGGGAAGATCTGGGATATGCAGGGCAACCATGTGAGTTAACTCTTTCCACGGTGGCACAGGGGAGACAGGACTGATGAGCTGAGGTGGTGGTGGTGTGATGTTGAGTATTGAATGGACCTGTAGTGCTCTGATCAGGAGGGGTTGTCTAGCTCCAGGAAGCCAGACTGGGTCAACTCCTAAGTTAGCATGGAGAGTAGTAAGGGGGTGGGATGGTGTTAGGAGCTTGGAGCGCTGATAGTGATGGCACAAGATTTCTCTCCTATGATGATAAAGAGGAAGTACACTGCTTGAAGGGCTGGGATTGGAGAAAACCTCATGGTTCCCATGGCAATTCTGAGGGCTGCATTCTGTATCAATTCTAGTTTGGATAAGGTAGAAAGAGCAGCTGAACCATAAATGCTGCAGCTGTAACTTAATTTTGAACCTATGGTGGCGTGGTAGTGTCGGAGCAGAAGATCTCGGTTAGCCCCCAAGCAGACTCCTGTGATTCTTTTCATGATGTCAAGGCGTTTATTGCAGGATGATCTTAAATATTCTATATGTGTGATCCAAGTGAGGCGGGTCCTTCAAGTCTCAAACCCAGGAAGGTGTGTGTCCGTGAGTATGGGACTAGTGCACCACACAAGGTTACTGTAGGGGTTGAGTGGATAGGTTTTTGGGTAAAGCACATTAGGGAGCTCTTAGCTGGGTTGATGGAGAGGCCCCATGTCCTTACCCAATTTTCTAAAGATGAAGTGGCTTCTTGCAAGTGTGCTTGGGCTGCCTGTGGTTAGGTCATTTGCATACATGAGGTGAGAATGAAGTGGAATATGGAGGTCTGTTAATAAGACATTGAATAGGAGTGGGCTGTGACACGCCTCTCCGGATGAAATATTTTAGGCACCCATTGCAACTCATTAAGTTCTGTCGGTCAGGTAAGATTTTATCCAAGACACGGGTGAACCTGTGAGCCCCAACTTGGCATACTTATAAAGGATTTCGTCGTGTGCAGCGCAGTCAAAGGCTCCCTTTAAGTCAACAGAGAGAGCCGTCATGACTTTCCTCTTCCTATAGGTGTTGCATATGCGGTATTTGAGGAGCTAAAATGTCCAAGGTGCCACGACCGGGACGGAAGCTGCACTGTTCCTCTTTGAGAACATGCCCGTCTTCCAGCCACCAAGTGAGGCAGTTGTATACTAACCGTTCCAGTAGTTTCCCTATGCTATGGATATTAGGTGGATGGGAGAGTTGGGTTGCCAAGCCAGGCTTGGGTATAGGAAGCAGTGTGGAACATTTCTAGTTGTCAGGGTATGTTCCTAGGAGCCAGCTGGTGTTGTAGATGTTAAGTGTGGCTCCCTGGAATATGAGAGGCAGTTGAAGGAGGAATTCATAGGGGACTGCATCTGGGCCAGCACTCTTCCCAGGCTTCAAGGAGGACAAGGCATGTGTCAATTCCTCTGTCGTGAATGGTTGTGCCAGGTCAGGAACAGCCCGAGTAGAGATGGCTGTGTGTATAGAATCCTGGAAGTCTTGGGGTGGGTGAAGAGATGACGATCGGCCTATCGTCTCATGAAATGCAGTGGCAAGGAGCGCTGCCTTCTGGAGACAGTCGAGTAAGGGTCATCACAGAGAGGCAGAGGTTTACGTCTTTTTGTGCCCTCCATGGCATGCAGAAAACTCCCAAGTTCTTTTGGTGAAGGAGGAGAACGAGAGGGAGGTACAGTGCCTTCCTCTGGGCCAGAAGGATGGTTTTGGTGCAGATGGCATCCAGACAGCGGTATTCTGTCCCTAGGTGTTGAGTGGCCCTCCTACGCCATTGATTCCAGGCCTGCCAGCGGGCACTTACTACTTTGGCACATTCCCCATTCCACCATGGTTTTCCAGGTCTACGGGTGGTACGGTGAGTGGAGAGGTGGAACGCTTTCTGCCCTGCCTCTACCAGGGTGGTGGTGAGTGAAGAGGCTGCCTCCTGAAGTGGAAGAGTGGAGAAGTCTGGTGGATCTCGTAGTGCCTTTGTAAAAGCTGGCCAGCCAGTTGATGTGAGCTTCCAGCGTGGTAAGCATCCGGGGTGAGAGCCAGCAAGGACACTAGGGAAGGAGGCCAGGACAGGGAGGTGGTCACTGCTTATGCATGTAGAGATGTAGAGATGGTGGCAGAAGTGAAGGCAGCATCTCCCAGAAACAGATCTAAGACTGCAGGAGCACCAGTGTGTGGGTGGTATCGTGTGGGGAGACCAGGTGGGGAGAAAAGTGATAGACGAGGGGAGTCCAGAATGGCTTGGAACAATGCCCTGCCAGAGGTGTTGGTGTGGTGAAGGGGCAGGTTGGGTTCCCAACATCGGTAGTGGGCGTTAAAATCGCCCATGAGAATGACAGGTGGCGGAAGGTGGGAGAGGTAAAGAGTGAATTTCCGGTATGAGGCCACTCCTTGTGTGTTGTAGCAGGCTGCTACAGTGATCCATCCCTTGGTTGAGGAGACCCTTGCAGGAACCACCTCAAGGTGTCCACGGGGCCACTGTGGGAGATCAATGGGGAAGTAAGTAATGGTGTCCTGGATTGCAAGGAGTAATCCTCCACCGTGTCCTTAGCATCTGTCTTTCTGGGTGACTATGTATCCGGGTAAATTGAGGTAGATGTGGGATGAAAGCCACGTCTCACAACCCAACCACTGTAGGCTTTGTGATCCCCAGATAGTTTTTAAACTCCTGTGTCTTTCTTGGGAATGATCGAGCATTCCAGAAAAGGAGGGAGAAAGCCATTATTAGAATAGTAAGGAGATAATAGAGGAGAGAGTTGGCCAGTGGTTGATCAGTATGTCTGGTATTGTTGAACCCTTCTGATATAGATGATAGGCATCTAGGAGGAGGGGGAAAAGTTGTTGTAACACTTCCTGAATTGGTGATGAGGATGCATTAGGGCGTGGAGTAGGTAGGTGTACGGGAGTGTTTGGTGGTGGAGGTCTTTCTTGGATGTGTTGAGGTCGATGGGCAGCACTGTGGATGTTGAGATCAGGTTGGGTTGGTGGCAGGGTTGAATTTGTTGTTGGATGATGTACATCTGCCACTGTGAAAGAGTGAATTAGGTCCATGTTGGAGGGAAGAGTGATACGATCCCCAGTATGGGTTGTGGGAGCTGCTGGCTTACTTGGTGGGTGATTGGGGAGTCTGTATCTAGGATTCAAACGAGGTGGTGCAGGAGATGGCTGGGCGGGGGCAACTGGGGTTTCCTGTGTGGGGTCATCTTCTAGGCAGTCTTGTAAGACACTGAATCTGTTTGTGATGGCTGTAGTGGAAGAGGGGACACTAGGATGGCTGGGTGTTGATGGCGGTACTTCTGATGACAGCATAGAAGCACTGGATTGTTGAGGGGGCGGTGGTCTGGGTTTTGGGTGATTGAGCTGCCGTAGTTCCCTATTTGTCAGAGAAGGGCATCTGGTCCTCAGCTAATTTAATGTATGTTTGCTGGGTCTATCGATTAAAGGGGCAATAGTCTGATCTAGGGCCATGGGGCCCACCACATTGGAAACAGTAATATGGCCTGATGCAGGTGTTATCATTGGCCTGGTAAGGATGAGGACCATTGCAACGGTAGCATCTCACCGAGGACCGGCAAGTGTTAATAGAGTGGTCCATCCTCTGGCATGCTGGGCAGCGGAGAAGTGGGAGCAGGTAGGTCTGTGTCCTGTATACTAGCTGAGCAATGGACACTTTCTGTGGGATGGGGCCTGACACCTTAATACAGAGCTACCTACCCCTCATGAAGCGCAGGAGATGGCTGGGATGGATCCAGCATATCTCTTTGATGTCTGTGTTGTCCATGGCCCTGAGTGTATGGCAAACCTCCTCTAACTCAGTGTCTTCAGCTAGTGGCCCGATCCTACCGTACTGGAATGTTACTCCCTCATTGTCTGTATGGCGACAGGTAACCTGTCACTCCCCTAAGGTGAGGGTGCCCTTCTACAAATCTGGCACCTTATGGATGTTATGTTCCCATAGTCCCACTATCAGGGCAGAACTATTACCCAAGGAACGGGTTTCCCCCTCAATTGCCTAGTGGAGAGGCATGGAGGACTTGAGAGACTCGGCAGGGGTTGGAGAATACTCTGGCCCCATTGCAGGGCCTGATCAATATAGAAGCCTTGATGGGGTTGTCAGGGAGCTGTTGTATTGTCGAATTGGTGCCTGTGCGAGGGACCTTGCACGTTTCCAGGTAGAGTGGAGTGGCACCCTGCTTGGCACCAAGAGAAGGGAAGTCGTCTGTTGTTGTGTCCGTGTCCATGTCGGCTGTGGCCGGCATGGAGGTGTTAGCAGACGCTGCCAAGGTAGTTTTGTAGGCAGACACAGCAGGTAGAGCGACAGTGTGGTGATGGTAGTATTGAGGCCCAATTATGGCAGGATGCCGGAAAAACACTTGGGAAGGAGAGTGGAGTGTCCATTCATGTCAGCTGCTTGTCACACACTGCAAGTGGATACAGGTGCATCAATTTCATTGTTTTCTCTATCCTTTGCTAAGAACCTCTTCAAAGGGGAAAGAATGAGAAAGACTACAACGAAGCTGTATGGGGTTGTTGGTACACCACTTGATGTCATTGGGGCCCTCCCCGCTCTGTGATCATCAACAATCAGCAGGTAACCACTAAATTTTACATTGTTAAGGCAGCCTCTACGGAAGCTATAATGGGGATTGTTATTCTGTCACAGCTGGGACCTTTGATCCACCCAGTGACAGGCAGTGTTCTCGGCGTGGAAAAAGAGCAACCTGCAATGGCGCTGCCAGTCATCCGAGGGTACCAGCATAAGATTGTATTGAAGGATGACGTCACCCTGATCCGCCACAACCCGTTCCCTACAATAGCAGAGCTACACGCCAAGCTGCATGGAGTGGTATTTAGCCAGATCGACTTACAATCTGGCTACCATCAGCTAGCCCTGGTCTTTTTCAGTTTAAAACGGTACCATTTGGTTTGGCTTCTGCAGGGACAGCCTTCCAGAAGCTCCTGGATCAGCTGCTGGCTGACATTCCTGGCTGCCAAGACTACCTAGATGACATAGTGTGCACGCACGGGGGAGACACAGGGTGAGCATGTAATAGTGACTTTAGAAAAATCAGTTTTTTTCTAAGGCAGAGATTGACTTTTGCAGGTAGTATAAAGTGTCTAGGGAGAAAATATCACCCCTTCAGTCCCATTTGCGTACCATTACTGACAGCTTTCCCCAGCAATGTCAAGGAATTACAAAGCTTCCTAGGGTTGTGTGGGTGGTTCTTTCAATTGGTTCCAGTCAGTATGATGGGACCGCTACTGAAGAAGGATGTGCCCTTCAACTGGACCTCCGAGAGAGACCAAGAATTCCAGGCTTTAAAACACAAGATATCCACGTGCTCCACTCTAAGGGCTTATGATCCTCAGCTTCACACATTTGTGACCACCGACACAAGTGACAAAGCGACCGGTGCAGTGCTATCACAGAAGGACTGTTCAGGAGTGGAGTGTGCCATTTCCTTCTGGAGCCGCCAACTTACATCTAGTGAGCAGAAATATTCTCTTACAGAGAAAGAAGCACTGGCAGCGGTTAGTGCTGTTGAGCGATGGAAATTATACTCGTGGGATAGATTTTTCAAGTTGAGAACGGACCATTCTGCACTAACTAAGATCCTTTTGTAGAGTTATTCTGGTTGGCAAGCTCAGTTAATACCATACTCTTATGTAGTTGAATTTATTCCAGGGAACCAACTGGCTGGTGCTGATGCTCTATCACGCCTCCCTGTGATGCTGGATGCCGAGGACGTCGGCGACATATATGTAATTATAGCATTCCTGGAGGACCAGTCCCCTATCACTGTACAACAAATTAAAGAGGTAACAGCATGCAATGAGGAACACACACTCAAACAGCACCTGCTATGTTGGTTTCCGGAGTCAGTTAAGCAGTGCCCGTCATTCGTCCGATCCTATTTTCAGTTTGGTCATGAGCTGAGTGAGATCTACGGTGTCATTCTATGTGGCAGTCAACAGGTCATGGTGACATTATTGCTGCGCGGCCGGTGCTTGCAGTGCGGCCACAATGCTCACCACACCATGGTAAGAACGAACCAGCTTCTACACAGCCTGGCTTGGTGGCCAGGAATGGACCAGGATGTGGAGGACCTCGTTCGGAACTGTGGCGAGTGTCAAAGTGTTGTTCCAACGGACGACGATGGCACCTCTTCAACCCGTAGGGCTGCTGGATCAGTGCCGGGCAAAACTGGGAATTGATGTGGTTGGGCCAATTGATGGAGCTCCTACATTGTTACGATATGCCATCACTATGGTTGACTACAGATCGAAGTGGGCTGAGGTAGGTGTGTATCCATAACTGATGTTTGTTTCACATTATTATCTGTTCCTCCTAGCCTAGGAATAAGTCTGTGGTGTTAATCCGCCACTTCCAGCCACCAAATCAAACCACCCTCCTTGCGCAGTAGAGATGTGCTTCTGGGACAGCTATCACTCCCATCCTCGGTTGGAAGCTTCCCATCTTTCGATGTTTGTTTTTCCGTCATGGCTGCTAGGAGCTCCTTCTCTCTGGATACAACGGAGCGGGAAGGGCCCCTGCAGGTGCCACCAGAGTTAGAGAACCATAGCGGATCTGGCTCCCAGGAGTGAGTTATTTTGCCGGCCTCTTCACCACCAGGTGTTCCCGGGTCTACAGTGACTGCTCTGAACAGCGATGGGAAAAGGACCTGTGCTGTATCAGGATGCAACAGGGTACTGGCTAAGGCCACCCGGGAACCGCACACTGTATCTATTATTTGCTGTGGTTACTGTGCCTAGAACTCAAGATGTCAGGAGTGTGAGTCTTGGGATTCGGCAGTGGTGGAGAGGGCCAGGGAGTATCAGCTCGAGCTTTCGAGGAGAAGAGCCCGTTATGCTAAGGACAAGGGTTCATGTGATGTCAGCCCTTTAGAGGCCCCCTCAGTGGGTAGCCAGGAGAGTAGCAAAGGCTTTGGGCGGAGTAATGAGCAGGCGGAGTCACTGTCTACTGTAAGTTCTGTTGCTCTCCACAACTCTGCTTCCCGGTCAGGCTCTGGCCTTCCTCTTGACAACCAGCTTGCCTTGCTCCTGACAAGTAGCCCGTCTGTGCAGGATATGTTCTCCAGGATGATAGCTAGTCAGCTGCATATTTGCCTTTCCAATATAAATCTCCTTCCAGCATGTTCGTTGCCTCAAGCTGAGTGATAAAAGACAGACCGAGCCTCCCAAAGACCGTGGTGCCTAGTAGTGCAACAGGCACTCCCAGCCAAGGGGTCACGGGAGGTTAGCTTGGTGCTGTGCTTCGGTCTTTCTACGGCTCCCCAGGTGTTTACTGGATCATGGCGGCCATCTTGTCGGCTCTACACAGGAGGGACATCCGCCTTCTCCAGTACCTAGACAACTGGCTTCTCCTAGCAGAGTTGCAACAGAAGGCATTAGATTCGGCACAGACTGTTTCGGCTGGGCTGTGCGCACGCTTAGGAGTGCGCATCAATATGGAGAGGTTCAGCCTGCAGCCAGCCCAAAGGATGGTCTTCCTGGGAGTGGACATTCTCATTTGAAGGCTTTTCCGTCGCAGGCTCGAGTGGACAATCTTCTTGCTCTTCTGGGAGTTTTCACGGCTTCCCGAAGCCCTACTGCCAAGGAGTGGATGACCTTGCTGGGGCACATGGCTTTGCTTATCCATCTGGTGCCAGGAACCCGCTTATGCATGAGAAGCCTACAACTTCATCTTCACTCTCATTGGTCCAGCACAACTCAAGAAGACACTGCTCGTGTAGCGTGGACTCCCGACCTTCTTCAAGATCTCCAGTGGTGGGCACAGGAACCCAACCTTCTTGCTGGCCAGGCTCTTCAAGAGTGGTTTCCAGATTTTCTGTTGTACACAGATGCTTCGATGGAAGGATAGGGCTGCTCTCTCCTGTAACACTCTGCAGGCAGGTTGTGGTCCGAGGAAGAAGCGGCTTCTCACTTCAACCTCCTGGAGTTGAGGGCTGTCAGGCTGGCTCTTCTCCACTTCGAGTACCTTCTATGGGGCAAGACAGTGGGAGTGTTTGCAGACAACACCACAGCCCTTGCTTACCTGGCACATCAAGGAGGGACTCATTCTTCGTCTCTCAACTATGAGGCGCAGCGGATTCTGCGTTGGGCAGAGGACAAGTCCATCACCTTAGGGACTCAGTTCATCAGAGGCATTCACAACATGGTGGCGAATTCCCTCAGCAGGAGGCACCAAGTTATTTCTACAGAATGGACTCTTCATTCAGATATGTGTCAGGCCCTGCAGAAACCGTGGGGCATGCTTCTCATAGACCTGTTCGCCACCAGTCAAAACTACAGGATTCAGAATTATATCTCCCCATTCAAGGATCCCACGGGCGTCGTGACAGATGCTTTCCTCTTCAATTGGGATCATCAGGAACTGTATGCCTTTCCGCCCTTCTCAGCAATCAGGAAACTCCTTGTCAAACTGCAGGCATCACAAGGAACAGTCCTCACCTTAATAGCTCCGTTCTGGCCACACTAAGAGTGGTTCCACGACCTGCTACATTTCTCCATCAATGCTCCCCGCCTCCTTCCGACACACAAGGACCTGCTGTGTCAGCCTCACTTCCACCAGTTCCACAACGGTCTTCACGCTCTTCGGTTAACCGTGTGGAGATGATCAAGCGAATTCTCTGTTACCGGGGATATTCGGGAAGAGTGGTGAAGTTCGTGGCGTTAGCTAGAAGACATTCAACCATTATGAACTACCAGTCGAAATGGGGGGTTTACCGCAGGTGGTGCAGACTGAAGGATAATACGGTTTTAAAACCATCGAGTCAAAAGTTTGCAGAATTTCTCCTCTATCTCCATCAGGATTGCCATCTGTCAGCCTCTACGGTGAAAGGCTACAAGGCTATGCTCAACAATGTTTTTTGGCTCAAAGGATTCAATCTTTCTGCGGATCAGGTCTTGCAGGACATCTCTAAAGCTTGCAGCCAAGTCAAAAGGACAATCAGCAGAGTGCCCCCCGGAATGTGGACGTGGTTCTCCGCTTTCTGCTCAGCACTCTGTTTGAGCCAATGGACAGTCTTACGTCTTACGTCTCACACAGAAGACTTTTTCTGGTAGCATTGGCAATGGCTAAGGAGGTGAGTGAATTGCAAGTTCTGTCAGGCCAAGTCGCTTGTCAGGGCAACAACATGGTGCTGTCTTATCTTCCGGAGTTTAGAGCTAAGACAGAAACTTTGTCCTATCCTCTCTACCCTCACTAGCCTAACGGCGGCGGTGGGTGCAGATGACGAGGAGTGCCTTCTCTGCCTGGTACAAGCTCTGCGCTGGTACCTTCATAGGACAAGGTCAGAGTCGCATCCAAGGCAGCTGTTCCTCTCAGTGAAGGATAGAGAACGCCCTCTCTCCAAAGCGGCCATCTCTTTCTTCCTAAGACAGCTTATTAAAAAGAAGCACATAAGGACTTCCTGAAGCACTTAAGCCCCCTACTCAGGTTAAGAGCCCATGATGTATGGGGTGTGGCTACATCCCTGTTTTGGTCCATTGACAGGGCCGTGTCAGATATTCTGGAGGTGGCCTGCTGGAGGACTCAGTCAGCCTTTGCCGACCATTATCTGAAGTCTATACAGAGGGTCCATGGTGTCTATTCACTCTCCTAGCTTGCCTGCTTCGGTTCACAGACGCGGCAAGGATTGTTGGGAGGCTCTACACTGGCATAGACTCAATGACTCACCGGAGACTGCTAACACTTCCCAGGTAAGAGTCTTGCCCTTTTTTGTGGAGGCGGTGGTACAGTGGTCAGCGTTCAGGCATGACAACCTAGGGTCCGGGGTTTGATTCTCCGATATCCGCTGGCCACTTTTCATTATTTGGTATCACCACTCACAATATTTTTGGCAAAAAACAACCCTATATCTTACTTGCTGACAAGTTAGGCGAGCTGCAATAACTTTGTCTGTCGTTCTCCTGGAGACATGAGTTAGCAGTTGTGAGTTATTTAATTTTATTTCTCCTGCTGATATTTGTGGGTTTGCCTCCACTTGCTTGCTGCTGTGGTCATTTTTGGTCTCCCAGAATGTTTTCCATGTTCTGGTACTTTCTTTGCACACCATCCTTAAATAATGTTACCCACTTTTGAACAGTTCGTCCTGCAAATCCAACAATTTTTGAGATATTTTCCACTGACTGTCCTGACTTGAAGAGTGACATAATGATTGCTAGATACTGTTTTGTAGAGTGCTTGGGATTCTCCATATTTCTATGTAGAGGAGAACTACAGAGAATGAACCATGTTGAGGAGACAACGCTCATAAGCAGTGAAAAAAACCCAGCAGACTGGATCCACTGACGTCAACCCTCGGGGCTGTTACAGACCAGAGCGGTGCACTAATACTCTCAGATGAACAATGTCACCACCATCCCACCTTGAGGGAGACACAACACACAGACTGTGTCAGTTAATAGCACCGTGGAGACTGCCACAGACCAACTTATGAGTCAAGCTATTTTAATTCATCCCTCGGCCATCACAATTGTATGGGAGCAGTTATATTTATCATGTGGCACTCATTTAATTGAAATAATAAGCAACCTAATGAGCCATGTCCAATCGATCAACAATTGTGTGTGGCGATCACATCATCTAATCTCCCGAGGCCACTGACTCTCACCAGATACTGAGTGATGCATTATGGAACTTTAAAATGTTCACCAGAAATAAGGGTGTAAGCCAGATTCTGTTAGAAAATGTCTCATAGTGCCTAAAAATCAAATAAAAATCTCTTAACTTTTAATACCATATACAGTAATCTCTCAATTATCCATCATATAGCAGCCGAGACCGTGATGGATAACGTCAAAAGACGGATAATGCAACACTACCACCCTGTAAGCCTTTTTAAATCCTTATCCTTTACCCATGGCACTAGTAGGCTTAATGGAGGTCTTAGATGGTCAGCTGTACATTGTACACTGTACAGTCCTCTCCATCGCCGCCTTCCTCTGGTGGTGGTGAAGTGGCGACCAGATCTGCCAATGAAGCTTGTGTAGGCGTTGGAGATAAGAGTGGTGGCTGGTATTTGACGCCTGACTGCTTCAAATACGTACACAACGCAGGAATCCGTACACGATCATGTGTGTATGGCGTAAGTGTAACCTGCGAAAAGATGGATCATGCAGTTTTTTTTTCTTTTACATCAAAAGGGCACAAGATTGTGCCCTTTGGTATAATAAGTAATCGAAAGATTACTTATTATGCCAAGTTTATTGATGTGAAAGGGATGGTTTACTCTTATTGATGCTTGTTGTATCAGGAGGCGCAAGAACTTTTGGCGGGGACTGTACATAGATGGAGCCTTCTGCAACGTTACATCTTACATTCTTCTCCCCCCGTCAGTGCCAAAACTACTGAAGATTCACTGCAAAATGCTGTAGATCCACCACACATTGTCCTCTTTATGCTTCACCTGTCCAAACTGCTCTTCAACAAAGCGCATCTGTGCAAACTGCACCCGAGAACAATGCTTTCTTCCGAGATTGTCCTATATAAATTTGAATCGGAGGTTGCTGCCCTCCACTTGAAATGAGAAGCCTGTCACAGTGGCTACCAACAGATTCCCTTCTCTTGGCACATCTTTATCACTCCACAGACCATGACTAGCACTACCTTTCCCTCTACTACATCCCCTTCTCCCTCCTCTCCTACATTTACATTTATTACTATTATCCATGGCTTCCCTACTAGCAATTTTTAATAGAATTTGGATGAAAAGACTTTCCCACTACATGGCGTGAAGCCCTTGTCATTCCTTTCCTCAAACCTAACAAATGGGGTAATTTCCCACAGGATTACCAGTCATTGGCTCCTGCAAAAATAATGAAGTGTTAGGATCGGACATACTGATTGCCTCCTTGCATGCTGTTGTGATATCATTCAGCCACCCAGCATGCACATCTTCTTCCTGGTGGTTCTTGCTTTACCACAAAACTCCTGCAGCTGCACTTGCTTGAGTCACCGATGAGTCTCATCTCATGGTCCTCATCTACCTCTTCTGCCAAGACCTTCAATCTGTTACCAGTCGTCATGGGAAGAAATTTATTATTGTTTCCTCATTGGTGTCTCTAGTGCTTACTTTATTCACACTAACTCACACTCTCCTCACTGGAGTGAAAGGTGCTTCCTCCTGAGTTACACTAACACACTTGGGTAAACTCACAGTAGCTTGGTTTCAGCTAGCGCTACAGTAGCGTAACTTGGTGACTTATCTGTAAGTAAAATAGTGAGTGGTAAGACTTTGATGATGAAAGTGACAAAATCATGCAAAACATGAAATTTTTTCTTCAGTTAGTTGTGTCGTTTCTGCAAGATGCACAGATGACATATTGACGATTCTGAAAAGAGATTAGCGGGGAAATGCTCACATACATCACATTTAGGCGACATACTGCAGCAAATGAATGTTAAGTGGGAGTAAGAAAGGCTCAGAGCAGGTATACGGATTATGTGCCAGCATTGTGCCTGAGGTTTGTTTAGACAAGGGTGGTTGTGGTGGTGTCTCTGATCTAAAATTTCAAGGTAAAATGTTTGGGCAGAATTAGTGCAAAAAATTCATGCTTTAGCAAAAAAGAGAAGGTATATGGAGATTGGACAAAAGGTTCTATAATTTCAGAATATAAAAGAAAAAGCTGATTATGCTTTACACTCATGCCCTGACAATAGTGGATTCTACTTTTGCGGTTACAGTTTTTTAAAGGACCATAAAAAAAATCTGTCATGTTTATTATAGGCTTTGAACTCTAGGGTATGAAGTCATGTTGATAAAGTATTATAAGGTTGTGATGCATAGTGTTCTCAGAAAACTGCTAACATACTGATAGAAAGACAGACAAATAAACAAAGTGAAAATATCAGTATAATCTTTATCTTTTTGTTTCAAAAGTTGTGGTGTCCAGTCACTTAACTCAGTGAATGGACAAAACCACTCTAAGTATGACTACATATCTTCATTGTGACATGGTGGTAATAAGTGAGAATGCTACTGAATTTCATGATGTATTGACTGCAGAATAAAAGAAATGCACTTAATTCAGCTGAATAGATCCATACATATAAAGTGTAGTCCTTAGATCTTAAGTATGTACAAGTACAATGCCGAGCCCATAATATTGAGGACATCCTGTTCAAGTATGAGGAGTCTAATGTGCCTTTCTGAATGACTGCTCACCATGCTGGAGAGTAGATAACATACAAACAAATACATGCCAGATCCTGACCAATCTTTCGTTTGACTAATGATTGTTTCAGGACAATCATCTAGAAAAACTATCCAACTGAAGATCACCCGGCATTAGACTTATGTTTGCTTGTGCACTGCCTAGTTCTCAGCACGGAGAGCCATCTTTCAGAAAGACTCCCATGTCTCACATCACACTTGGGCAATATGTCCTCAATAGCATGGTTTACAACTATACACTTCTATTTCAAAAGTTTGTAATATCAACACAATAAGCAATAGCACCATATGACCTCAGATGTCTGGCACTTAGTCTTTTTTTTTCTTCTTTTTTTAATTAACAAACTCCTTCCACAATAAGCAAGACAATCATAAACATTAAATCATAATAATATCATGAGTTATTGACCAATCAATCTTTTGGCATTAATTTTGTACTGATTTAGTAACTTATCATAACACATAAACATTAAAGGAATGTTCCATTTGATAATAAATTGATATAAAAATCTTATAGCCATGAAAATTCTCATTTATCTATAATGTTAAGCAGCTGCCACTTGCCAATAAACTTGTAAACTTAATGAGACATTTGCCACTGACCAGGTTTATAAACATAATATTTTAATAAAAGGTGCATAAAGTCACCCATCCATTAAAAAAAAAATTGTTCAAGAGAAAATTCATGCATAAACTAGCATGTTGTTCTAAACCTGAACCAAGCAAACTACACAAGCCTATATGAGTCTGCAAATTGAGCAATGCTAGGTTACTGTCATGTTCACAACTCTCATATTCCATGGTAATTACAGTTTTAAGCCCTGTGATAGAACTTTATCACCATATTTTCTGCGGATCATAAAAGGCGACCAAAAGGGACTCAGTGAGGGATCTGGAAAGCTTCTCCGCTGTTTTCTCACCTATGAAAACACAAGGCACAGAGGGAGTTGAGAGTAATGTCTCTCCAAACCCTAATAACTTTGTCTAGAATTGTTTTACATTGCATTTGCATATTTTATGAATACTTAAAGACAAATAATTACAGAATTCATGCCAATCATAAGAAATAAAAAATTTCAATAAATAAATAGATCAATGAATGACCTGCTGATGTTGTATTCACTTAACTCTTTATTCAATAAAGTCTTCTATTTCTTATGACCGGGTTGAATTTTGTGATTACAAATGTCTTTCAGTATCTTTGAAATATAAAACAAATTAATTGGGAAAACAATAAAAAATAAAGTAATAACAATAGAACATCGCAGCTGTGAACATATGGCAGTAGTCTATCAACGCTTAGTTTCTAGATTCGTGTAGGGTGTAGGTTTAGATGAACAGACTATAGAACTTTGTTGTATTATAGCAAAAACAATGTTATCCTCGTTTCCTTTTATTTATATACTTAATTCAAGGTTAATTATAAAGTTAACCACTCATTCCAAAATTAAAATTCAGGTAAGGTGTAAGAATTACGAACTTTGGAATAAAAAAAAAGCAATACAAATATTGTAATTTCTCAAAGAACAGTGATGGCAAAAGTAACGATTACAGCTGCAAATCAATCTAATAATTGTATTGAAAGTCTAGTTTTAGGAGGTATTTCACATTAATTTGGGCAACATCATAAACAATGAATTCATTATATAAAAGAGATGAATTCTTGACACCTGAAGCTACACCTTTACCCATAGGAACCACCAGCCCATCGTCCAATGTCTTGTTGTCCTTGGGGTCAGGATGAGTACGACCCAAGCCCTTGGTACTGTGTTTGTTAGCAGGAAGTTTCTCCACGTAGTCTGCACCCGTTCTTTCATACCTAAAAGGATATGATTGATATATGTTTGGTTATCTTATTTCCCTAAAAGTATTGTTTCAGGAAACATGTGAAAAAATAACTAAAAATATAAACATG